>JAUZND010016618.1:0-26983 GCA_034780555.1 Coelogynopora nodosa | reverse complement strand
ACAATTTTGATACCATAGCATTGAATTAGTTATTTCAGCAGTTGATAAATTTGAGCATTTGTTTTAGTAAATGAGCAAACCATTTTGATACCATAGCATTGAAATTTATTATCATTTATTCATTTATTATCAACCAATTATAAACACGTTTAAATTTTTACAATTTTTAATATTTTTGAGATTAAAAAACTAAATTCTAAAATCTAAATTGCATCACTTAATTTAATAAAAAATGTATATAAGTGCAAAGATGGTGGAAAAAGACGAACTATTCACGAATGCCCTGTAAAAAAATATGCCCTTTATTCAACCACAGATTTATCAGTAACTTTATTTAAAAATGAAAGGTCTCATTTTCACAGTTCGCCTCCCAGAGGTATAACTCCAGAAAATAAGTTAATTATAGGTGAGTTATTCGAATTGGGCATCACAAAGCCCAAGATGATTACAAATGCTTACAGAGTACGTAATATACAGAACCCGCCAACAAATAGTCAACTGACAAATTACTTACACATTTTGAAAAAACAAAAATATGGCCACTCCACCATATCAATAGGAGAGGTCAATGAATTTTGTTCAAATAATGCAGATCCTACAGATGAAGATACTCCTTATGTTGTAAATTATATCGCGAATGAAGACAGAATTCACGTCTTCATCTCCACAAAAAGACTCATAGGTTATCTAAGGAGGTCGTCGATATTGCACACCGATGCGACATATAAGGTCATCTGGCAAGGATATCCAGTGTTGTTAGTCGGAACCACTGACAAGTCTCGACAATTTCATCCAGGCGGCATGTGTATCAGCACGGATGAAACTGCCACTTCTTTTATGTTCATGTTCGATACAATTAAACAATATTTTGACTCATTTGGAGTTGTATATGAACCACTCACCTTAGTAGCTGATGCAAGTGTTGCAATAACAAATGCTTTTAGGTAATAATTTTTATTCTTTTCTTTATATTTGATATAATTATTAATTTTATTAACTTTAGAAAAATTATCATTTTAAATAATTTTGATGTTTTAAAATCTACAATTTAGATCAACATTTAATATGGAAACAAGAATTACATGTTGGTTTCATGTGATAAAGGCTATCAAAAAACACCCAAGTTTCAAAAGATGTCAGAAAATAATGCAAAATAATATTTTGAAAGACATTTATTTCCTACAATTATCATCATCTCCGGAGCTGTTTATTTATGGCATTGATTTATTTATCAATAAATGGCAAAATACTACGGGTGACGTTGCAAATTTCATTTTATATTTTAAAGACCAATGGCTCCACTCCGACAAAAAAAATTGGTTTGAAGGTTTTCCGATGTGCCCTTCAACTAACAACGCCCTGGAGGGGACAAATGCAGTTATAAAAAGGAGCGGAACTCTACGGGAGAGGTTGCCCTTTGGTCAATTTATAACAATAAGCTTTGAAAAATTATTAAAAGTGTGGTCCCTTGAAAGAGCAGAAAATGGTACTAAACAGTTCCATGATTTACCTATCATAACGACTAAGGATTGGACAATGGGCTATAAGTGGCTAAAGTCCAACCAAGCACTGTTTCTATTCAATGGAAATTATTATGTGGCAGCGGCATTCAAACAGACTCCATTAGTTTTGAATGAAGTGGAAGAATACTTTCACCGTGATTTTGAAAATTTTGATGCATACGCTACATCATATTCATATATATATGAAATTAATATAAATAGGAACCAGTGGATTTTGTCATCTTGTACGTGCTCGGAATGGTTGAAAACATTCATGTGCATGCACACTATTGGAGTATGTGCAAGGTTGCGAGTAGCAGGGTGTATTATTCCTAATATAGCCAAAAATATACCCTTATCACAAAACCGAAGACGCGGAAGGCCAAGATTAGCCAGGGCAGCGTTGATTATGTAGATTATGATTCTAATCGACCAATCTGCTTGGATTTTATACTCTAATATTCCTCAGTGTATCAATTGAAATTATAGACACCTTAATATTCCTCCTAGTGTATCAATTGAAATTATAGACACTTTAATATTTCTCCTGGTGTATCAATTGAAATTATACCTCCATTACCAATAGAAATTAAACGAATTGGTGATTTTTAAATAATTTGGATTATAATATTCATAGAAAGCTCTTATTAAAATTGGAAAAGGATTATTGTATCGGAAATGGAAATGAAAAAGTTTTTTAAAATTTATTCATTTAGGTTAGAGCCACTAGTTGTACCACAAGTCTATCGCACAAAGTAAAGAAAAAATATGTAAATACACCAGTAAATAATATTTTCAAAATTTAATTTTCAATCACTTAAAGTTAAAAGCCTAAATATCGTTAGTTGTACTTCTTCAGTTGTAATTTTATCTCTATTCTGTTTAAAAGTTTCCAATGTTTTTGTTATTAGTTCGATGACCACTTTATTTACGTATTTCTCTAAATTTTGATAAAATAATAATTTAATTTGCATGCAAATGTAATACTTTTTCTGTTGTTGCTAAAGTTTTTCCGACCTTTAAATTCTTTTTTTTTGGGCGGCTGTACATTATTAACGAACGTGTTAATTTCACAATTGTAAAAGTTCGTCATTAATGACTTATATTTTCACGAGTTGCAAATATCAATTTAAACTTTTTGTTGTTTGTTGTCATTGAAATAAGATACATAAAGTTTTTTTCGTGTTAATCATCGCTCTAATTTTGAAGTGCATGCGTGTTTTATTTTAGAGTTGAAAATGCATTGCATTATTGTAACTCAATTGGCTAATTTGCTACAATTATCTACTTTTTTGACCAACTTGTTATTGATGAAAATGTGCAATTGATATTTAATTGAAAACTAATTTTCAATCTAATCTTTTTAGAAATTCTCATCAAAACACTCAATTGACCAATACTTGCTACAATTATCTACTTTTTTGACCAACTTGATATTGATAAAAACAACAAACTGATATTTATTTTAAAAAAATTTCCCAGGTTTATCACCCTAGCGAATCAAGAGAAAGGGAAACTATGACAGATCAAAAAGAGAACTACTGATTCTTTGACCAATACGTTTTTCAGTTTATAAAAATCATTTTTATTTTTTATTTAAAATTCCAATACTTGCTTCTCTTGTTTGTGTCATATTCTATTGTAATTTTTTATTTTTAAATATCCAAATTTGAAAATAAATTTCATACTATTGGGCTCCCAAAATATAAATATTTAAGGTAATTCAGACGCTAAATACAATAAAATAACATAATTTAACTTCCAGACAATTGTACCTTAAAAGATTGATAATAATGAAACTGTTTGCAGCCGGATTGGTTTTATACTTGGACAGTAACATGTAGTTAAATAGTTCCGCTAGGATTGGTTTCTTGGATAAAATTTCCTATATGCTCCAACCTACTCTACAGATTGAAATCGGCATTACTACTAGATAATTGGATAATTCTGTATACTTTTAAAAATATTTTATTTTCAGATTAAAATACCCACGAAATTGCAAAATGAACGAGTTCAGCGAATCTTGTTAACTACCGCATAATATTTCCAAAAGAAAATTACTGGTAATTAACAATGATTAACACGAAAAAAACTTTATGTATCTTATTTCGATGACAACAGATAACAAAAAGTTTAAATTGATATTTGCAACACGTGAAAATATACTGTCATTATTTATCGCCCAATTGCAATGACGAACTTTTACAATTGTAAAATTAACACGTTCGTTAATAATGTACAGCCGCCCAAAAAAAAAGAATTTAAAGGTCGGAAAAACTTTAACAACAACAGAAAAAGTATTACATTAGCATGCAAATTAAATTATTATTTTATCAAAATTTAGAGAAATACGTAAATATTAAAGTGGATAAAACAGATGTAATGGATCGATTTGAAAGGCTAATCGGCGAGCCTGTTCACCACTTGATGAAAAGGGGGCATTTTTTTAATAATATGTAAATTTATTAAATAACAGGTAAGAATAACTAATTTAGAGATTTTCTGCAAATTGTTCAATCTCTAGAGAATGGCGAACAAGTATATTTGTATACGAGACGGGGAATGTCTATTACGTCAATGAATATTGGCCACGTTATACCGTTGATTTTGATAAAGTTTGTTTCGATTTTTATAAAAATATCTTATTAAACTATTTATATAGATGGCTGCAACGAGTGCTCGATGCTCCTGTAATAATCCAATTAACGTCTGACCAAAAATGTGAATTAAAAGGTCTTGATATAACAGCATTAGAGGCTTGTATTTGGGAGAACATTAAGGATATAATGTCGGTAGGATTTCCGCTGAACAAATTGTACATACAAATTATTAACGAAAAAATATTCAAGTAAAATTTTAAAGTGATTTATTTTTAAAAAATACAACTTAAGACAAGATCCTATATTCTGCCAATCTGTTTTATGCATTGAAAGAAATATTACACTATCAAGAAAAGGCTATACATGGTTTGAAATACAGCGATACTATTGGTAACTTAACCTTTTCGGCTAATCGAGTTGCCCCTTCATTCTCATCAACTTACCCGAAAATATTTAACAGCGAAAATGCTCGATGTCTCATTATTTGTGCAAAGGAAGAGGTTAAATTAAATATTTCTTTTTAAAAAATGTTTTTTTAGGAATTGTACTTCAAAATCACGCGTGATGTAGCATTTAAAGTAAACTGCCTGAAACCGTCCGTTCTAGTATCAAAGTGTACATCAAAGTATAAAATTCATTTAAGTGATGGTTTATCCGAAATAAAAACTCAATTTGGAGGAAATTCCGATATAGATGAGGCATTTCAGTATTTGTCCTTATTTCTAGAAGGACATGAAGAATTGGAAAAAATAAGAAACGTATTTTAAAATATAATTATATATTTATAATATAAATTTTAGGAATATAAGTGTGGTTCATTATTATCCGGTAACCTGAAAACACTCGCCATCGAACTCATAACGAAAACACTGGGAAACTTTCAACAAAATCGAGAAAAAATCTCAATTCAAGATGTAAAATTAGTAACGACATATAGGCCTTTAACTTTAAAAGCGATTAAAAAAATGGATGTAAATTAAATTTTGAAAATATTATTTACTTGTGTATTTACAAATTGTTACTTCAACTTTGTCCGATAGAAAGTGATTGTTTATTTTGGATTAATTGTGATATAAACTGATTCTGTATTTTTATTAAATAGTAGGGGCGATTGGGCTCCCAAACAAAAATAATTCCATTTTTACAAGATTCCCCTTCATTTTCTACCCCTAGACACAAATTATAAAATAAATTGCAGCTTATTAAATAGTTGGGGAGATTAGGCTCCCAAACAAAAATAATTCTATTTTTACAAGATTCCCCTTCATTTTCTACCCCTAGATACAAATTTAAAAAAATTTATTTATGAAAAATTGAAATGGTCATTTAATTCATTTTACATGCTAATATCAGTTAAAATAAATGTCAAAAATGTACATTATATGCTCATTAAAATTAAATAAATGCTTAAATCAGTCAAGATAAATGTCAAAAATATTACAATTTGTATGCTCATTTAATGAAATTTATATGCTGATTTAAATATATCTGATGCTTAAATCAGTCAAAATAAATGTCAAAAATATTACAATTTGTATGCTCATTTAATGGAATTTATATGCTGATTTAAATATATCTGATTTAAAAATTGACCAATTTTAAAATTTTTTCGCATGGGAATTATTTGGAGGTAACAAGAACATATCTGCATAATATGCTATTTAATATACTACTTAATCAAACAAAAATATTATTTATCGCTAATATTTATAATAATATAAACTTCAGAGAATTGAACACTCTCACGATCAAAGATAAATATCCAAGTGCACACCAACAATCCATCATTGATGCATTATAAGGAAAAACGGTATTTTCTACCTTCGATCTATGCAAGGGATATTGTCAAATTAGGATACATCCAAAATATCGTCACAAGACAGCTTTCGCCACAAACCACGGAGCAAAACAGTACCAATTCAAAGTGATGCCCATGGGTCTAACCAATGCTTCGGCCACGTTCCAGAGAATCATGGACGAATTGTTCAAAAATGAAACAAACGTATTCTGCTATGTTGTAGCATCAACGTCCGAAGAAGAGCAGAGGAGTGACCTGGAAAAGCTATTCGAAATGATCCATAAATACAACCCAAGTAAAACTAATATGGCAGTAAAGGAATTCAAGTTTTTGGGACAAATTATAAATTCCAACGGTTCACAGCCAGATCCTGAAAAAATTTCACATATCATCAACCTACCTAACCCCAAAAACATCAAAGAACTAAGAAGGATCCTAGGTTTATGTACCTACCACAGAAAGTTCATAAAGAATTACGCTGCAATAATTCAGACAATGCAACAACGTTTGAAAACTGGAACGAAGAGTACATAAATTCCTTAAACCAGCTTAAAGTAGCACTAACAAGTGCTATCGTTTCTTATCCTATCGTTTCCAAATGAACATGCAGTATGCACATTGTACAATCGAAACAGATGCATCTAATATCGGTGTAGGAGCAGTACTAAAACAAGGGGACAAAACAATCCACTACGGTAGTAAAGCATTCACTCGTACCCAAACCAAGTACTGTACTACTGATAAGGAGCTTTACGCGATTAAATGGGCAATTGAAAAGTTCAAATACTACATCGCAGGGTCCAGGTTCAAAGTTATCACGGATCACTCACCCCTGACTAATAATCGGAAACCAAAACAATTGACAGGAAGGAAATACAGGTGGATCGAACAACTTCAAGACTATGACTTTGACATTATATATAGACCGGGTCCTCGAGACCACAAGGCGGATATCCTATCTAGAACGCCGACCATAAACAGCATCACAATAGAACCCACATTGGATATCAAAAAGAAACAATTGGAAGATCCCCATATTAAAAGCGCCTTTACTTATTTATCAAATCAAGAGCCCATTCCAATTGGAACGAATTCAAAAAGTTCGAAGGCCTTTTAAGTATCTCATAAGGTCATTTGTTTTTCGGTAACAGAATAATTGTTCCCAAATCTGTAGCTACTGAAACCGTCAATCACTACAATAACAGCGACTTATTTTGTCACAACGGCATCACCATCTCTGTAACTTAATTAAACTTTGATTTAAGACTGTAAATCATTACAATATTGAACACCAATGAATTGATTATTTAATTGTTATTATATTAAATGACATTTCAAATCAACTTGGCATCAATTAGCAATTTGTAAAAAATCCCCCTCTTCTTCTTTAAATTTTCCACCGTATCAAATTCCGCCACCTTGCCATTATCCATCACTAATATTCTATCATAATCCATAATGGTGTTTATTCTATGAGCCACAGTCAAAATGGTACAATCTTTGAAGCTGTTGTGAATAGTATCTTGAATTAATCTATCAGTGTGCATGTCAATAGACGCAGTCGCTTCATCCAGAACAAGTATCTTGCAACTTCGCAAAAGGGCGCGGCCCATACACAAGAGTTGTTTCTGTCCCATGCTAAAAATAAATATAAAAATAAAAATAAAAATAAAAATAAAAATAAAAATAAAAATAAAAAAAATATAATTGTAAAAAAAATGGACACGTTTCAAATTTAAATATAAATTTATACATTACCTCAGTTGAGAACCATCTTCACCACACATCATTTCAATGCCTCGTTCAAAATTGATGACAAAATCGTACAAATGGCACAATTTTAAAACGTCCCATATTTCTTCATCGGTATGATTGTGATTGGGGTCCAAGTTGTCTCTGATGGAAATGGAAAATACTACCGGGTCCTAAAACAATATCATATTAGTAATAAACTGGGTATGGCCCGGCCCCAAAAATGTCCGTTGCTTGTTCCTGAAAATCCAGCCCGTAATTTTGTCTGTCCCCGTATTTCGGCGTCAGAATTTTACGTACTTTTAAAAAAATTTTAATTTACAAAAATAAACTTGATCACCGAGGATATATTTATTATATCGTTATAAAAAACGCGTTATTTTTTAATTTTTTTAAAAAAAAGTCCGTTCCCGTGTTTTCTTATCCGACACGGTACGGGCCATACCCCAGGTAATAAGTTATTAGCTATATTCGATTTATCACATTACCTGCGGTATTATACTAATGGATGACCTAATTTGATGCAATCCAATGGTAGAAATGTCGACATCATCAATAATCAGCTTACCAAACTCTTGTGGATTAATACGAAATAGCGACATTGCCAATGTCGTTTTTCCAGATCCAGTTCTACCCACAATTCCAATTTTCTCATTTGCATGTATTTTTAAATTGACATTACTCAAAGCCAAAGGTAAATCGACCCTATACCGCAAATAAAACGACTCAAAGGTAATTTCTCCCTTACTCGGCCAGCCAGATTTGGTTAGTTGGTCATGTGCTGCACTGTTGAATAATTCCCCCTCGTCTTGAATATCGCTGTATTCAACCACTCTCTCAATTGAAACGGCATTAGATTCTAAATCACATCGCATCCGTACCATCCATCCCATGATACCCGTAATTTGTAGACAATAAGTGACCATCATGGCCGTAAGTGAGTGATTCAGGTTAAAAGCCACCGCTAAAATGCACCCGAAAAACAATATGGAATTTCCAATCAGATCTAAACGCACCGCCAACCACCTGTTGAGCATGTTGCTCGCATAATAAAAGGAATTGTTAAGATTTAAAGTTTTGACAATCTCCGACATGAAACGTTGCTGAGATTCAAACGCTCTGATTGTGATAAATCCTCGTAGAGTTTCCGAGAATTTTGTAAATAGCGGAGACCTGGTGGTAGATTCCAGACGTTTGAGTTGACGAGAAGATTTTATATAAAAGTGTTGTATGATTATATACACTACAAAGAGAGGGCCTATGATGGCCAGAAGCACGTAATTTGAGTAGGCCAAAATTACACACGATCCCACAACTCCAAAAAAAGTCACCATGAACGATTTTACCTGTTGTGGCATGGTCATGTCTATGGTAAACATGTCTTTGGTGAATCGATTCACGACTCTTCCGACAGGAGTACTATCGAAAAAGTAGATGGGCGCCCGGATAATGGATTTTAGCATTTTAGCATGCATTCCACGCGACCCAGAAATGAATGCTAGAGCCGCAATAATAATATAAATGACTAAGAAAATGCATTGGCCGAGGACTATCAATCCGTACCATGTGAGTCTCGTGGAAATTGATGTATTGTGTGGATTCCCGTCTTCGTCTTCTTGAGACCACTGTTGTAGGTATATTGTCGTCATTATGAGGAATATTTGACTGATAAAGTTAGTGCCTATGAGGGAGAAGAATTTTAAAAAACCTATTTGTCGAATGTATTCAATATAGTTTTTCATTTTTATATTTCCGCGGACCACAGTTTCCTTTTCCACGAGGATGGCCCTGTCATCGACTAGTTCAACGTTAGATATTTCGTCTTCAATAATTTCGCTACATTTAGTTGATCAAAATTTAAATTTTAAATATATAATTTACATGTGGTCAGTGAGTCTTCTCTGTAAAATGTGTATTGGACTCTTGGAGTAAATGTCGTCTTCCGGTAAATCTAAATATTTTTTATTGAGAATGCTAATATAAAATTTCTATTATTTAACTTATTATGTCGTATATTATTTCATAATCTTATCATAAACAGTTAATTTTTTTACTACATATAGTCTCATCTAGCTCAGCCATAACTTAATTGGGTTCTTTAAGCATTAAAGTAAAAACAAAAATTACGCTCATCACGTGTCGACACTTCATCATCTGATTCCTCCTTAATCTCCTTCAACATGTTAATAAAATCAACATCTGTACAATTAAGCTCCTGGAATGTTCCACTACAAGCCACATGTCCATATTCATCCAACACAATCATTTTATTGACAAACGGTAAATAAGACAGGCCATTTGTAATAAAAATCCTCGTCTTCTTCTTTAAAATCCCCGTTCGAGACAGTACCTTATCAAATATATGCTTTCCTACATTAGCATCAACGGCGCTCAAAATATCGTCAAACACATAAATGTCTTTATTTTTATACACGGCTCTAGCCAACGCTATTCTTTGTTTCTGACCGCCGCTCAAATTTACTCCATTTTCTCCGATCTCTGTCATGTCCCCGTCCACTAAAATTTCAAAATCTTCCTTCAACGCACATGCATCGATAATCTTGGTGTATAAACTTTCTCTAAACGGACTGCCAAACAAAATGTTTTCCCTGACAGTCCCGTGCTGCAACCAAGCTTTTTGAGCACAATAAGAAACTGTTCCACTCACATTGACAGTCCCATTATGGCAAATGGTCTCTCCCAAAATCGTCTGTACTAGAGTAGATTTACCAGAAGCAACCTTTCCTACCACAGCAAACAAGGTTCCCTTATCGACACTCATAGTTATATTGTTGAGAATAATACTTCCGTCGATATCCCATCCGAACGACGCATCTTTAATTGCCACTGCAAACTCGGAATCGGACCTTTTCGTAATGTAACTATCGTTCTTTTCTTCCGAAGTAAAATACTCATTCATTCGTTTAAATGAAGTGGCAGTCCGCAAAGCGAAACTTACAAACATTGGTAGAAAACTGATTGGAAATCGTATAATATTTACGAGAGATAGTGTGACAAAAACGACACCGGCAGATAGCGTCCCATTAATAAGTACATATCCGACATAAATCGCCAGTAAAATGAGACTACTGGCAAAAGTCCAAATGAAAGTCATTACGGATGTGTAAATGTTCATAATTTTCATGTTTTGCAACTCTCTATTGCGAATTTCGGCAATTTTTTCCATCATGGAAGTTTCCCATGCGTAGAGCTTTAGAATCTTAATTCCATCAAACACTTGGGTAATGTGACGTATTCGCTCGTCGCGTATGGCCATAATCTTGGCTTGTTGGGATTTAATCTTTCTGGTAGCTAGAACATTTATCGGAATAAGTATGAGTATGACACCGAGACCACACAAGGAGGCCAAGCCAATTTTGGACCACAAAATGTATGAACAAACTATTAGTTGGAAGGGTGCAGAGAGAAAAATCCAAGAGTAGATTATAGTGTCTTGGAAGTCTTTTGCGTCGACGGACATGAGGTTAGTTACCTTTCCAACGTCTCTATCTACAGTGTTTGACATTTTGAGTGATTTTTCGTAGATGGCGAGGCAGAGACAAGAGTAAATGTCCACACTTAACTTGGTAGATACAGTAAACATGTATTGTAAACAAAAGGAACCAAATTGTGTGAGTGGGAAGAAGAGAAACGCAAAAAAGTATCTTTGCCACACGTGCACGTCTTTACGACTAATGTATTCTATAAAGTACCCCTGGAGAATGGGGCTCAAAAGAAGAGTGACGTCGGAGAGGTACTTGAGGAATATCATAAATGCATATCGTTTTGAAAATAGGCGGATTAAAACTAAAATTTTTTAATAAAATTTAAAATATGGTTTAAAAAATTGAAAGATTGTCCATGTACCTTAGGTAGGTAGATAGTTTGTCTCTAAAGAGAAACAAAAAACATACAAGTGTTCCAAAATTTCGATTTTTTAAAATAAAAGCTTACACGTGTAAGGCTTAATACGATCTCTATAAAGAAAAATAATTGCAGTGGTCATTCGAAGTATAGCAATCAATAGATATTTACAATGACAACAAATATTAGTACCCCTTTAGTAAAATGATGGTTTAATGACAGTTATTAATATATACACCTAAAAAATTTTAAACCGGACCATCATAACCATTTAAATGGCTAGCAACATCTTGATCATAACACTAACAATTTATTTTTTTAGTCTTGACAGCTATAATTACAAAACAAACGAAAATGAATTTATCACGTGATATATAGTATAAATCAATGTTAATTTTATAGTTTAAGGCGTTTTGAAGGGCAGTAAATGTTGCTATTTTTGGCCTTTATTTGTCCCCTTTTTTTATATTTAAATATCTTTTAAAATTCTGGGTTTTTATCAAACATTTTCATAATTCCAATAATGCTCGTTTTTCTGATTTTAACAAGGGATAGAATGATATGATTAAAAAATTTTCCGTGATTATAATATATACTTTTTTTAAAATAAGATTTGGAAGTATAAAAGTTTTGATATAACAATTAGCATTTATAAGACAAATAGTGGGTACTAATGTCTAAATTGCCAAGGAAATGAAATTTTTTGAAAAATTAAAGATAATAACTGAGATATCACCCTTTTTAAGGTCAAAATGGTACTAATTTTTTAACCTTTAGTTTTTTTTATAAAATAAAAATAAATCAGTTGCGATTAAATTTTATACTTTAAAATATCTATAATAATTTTAGCATTAATAATCGGTAGCATTAAAAAATTTTTTTTAATAGTCAATGGTCAATATTTAACACTAAAAGTTATTTTTTTAAAAGGAAAAATATACTCAATGACTGTATCTACTAACTGAGGTCTATGTTTACAATATTAGATGATACAGAACTGTCTTATGAAGTATTTTCCCATTTAATTACAGCACTGTACCCACCTACCCAGATTGTAGTGAAATAATTCTTTATTAGAAATTTAAAAAAGGCTGTAAATTTATAAAATTGTTTTCTAATATATACCTTTCAATAACGAATATTTGGGCATTTCTTTTGTGCCATCATCTCCCAATAAAGGCGTTGTTTCTGTCACTTGTGCAGGATCCATAACCACCACATCGTTTTCAACTCCACCATCGCCAAAATTTGCATTCGACATGTCTCTACTAACTTGAAAATTTGTAGTGTACTTGTCAAAATATACTCGGAACCGACTATACAAACCATACGCTTCATGTTCCGGGGCCATTTTCCACAAGTCTTCATCTTTTATCTCTGTCTTGACCCCTTTCCACATTGTCCCGTTCAGCCAATGATAAGTAATTTTACTGTAAAATGAGGACCATATTTCCGGACACGTATCCATAAACTTTGGTACAAAATATCTCTTTTCACCAACACATGCGGTACAAAATAGTCCAAATGAACAAAATACCCAACCCCCACAAATGCACAATTGGAAAATTTTAACTACTGGGTAAATATACGAATACAAAATTACAGTAGAAGATATGAACGAAAGTAACCAATATATACATAATAGGGACCCGTTCAATTTACTCCTGTTCCGATCCATCAAAACGAGACACGCGGATGTACAGGAAGCTACAATTAGTATTACTTGTTTCACAAGGACAATAGGAGCAACATTTCTGTCCATATCACTCTGATACTCCAAAATATCGTTGAATATCCAGCATAAATGCAGTAATGTGATAAAAACTATGAGAAAAAGTTTCAATAGGTAACTTAATGTGGTTATTTTGACGGTGGCAGTGTTGTAATTTTTTAGAACGCTTGCTGTATATAAAGGCGTCAAAATAATCAAGATAAAAGCGGGTAAAATACTAACGATAGACCTAGAACAATCTGAAAATATAGGGTAGTCAGTATCCCACAACTCGTCATTGTCTGGAAAGTGTCCGCCACAAAAATTATCAAAAATGTCCATTATATTATATTGGTTTTTCGGTAAATTCAATGTAGTTATTTTATCATTGTTTTAAAATTAACCTTTATAAATAAAATAAAATAAAATATTTTATTTCTAATGGAAATTACATATATATTTGCTTAGATGAATATTTGTATATCAAGATTCTTGAGCCAATACCACAAAAAAAAGGTTCCCATAAGTTACAGCATGCAAATTGAAATGTGTGTGATGTATAGAGAAATTATTAGATATTAGTAATATTATCGTTTTTACCAATTTCAAACACTTTTTTGAATCATAATTTCAGGTAGTCAGGCGATTCCATGTTTGAAAGCTACGTTGTTGTTATATTAACGTTTTTAAGAGAAACTGCTTTTATAATTTCACAGAAACAAAGCAAAATTATACTGTATGTTTTTGTTCTTGAAATAAAAACACTACCCTCAATAATATTAAATCATTGACAACTTTATTCAAAATTATAATTATCCTTCAGTGACTTGTGTATAATATGGGCTGAAATTTACAGAGGTTATGAACCAATTTTTGTTTTTTTGGTTTTTGTTTCGATTGTTAATTTTTATTTTGTACTTATTTTTATTTTACAAGATTTTTTCATAATTTAATAAATTTAAACTTTAAATGTGCCACGCGCGCCATATTCGTATTGTTTTGTCCCAGGAAATGCTATAATATTTGTTTTCTTGGGGTACGTGGATTATTTTCTTTATTACATTTTGGTGACCTGCGTTTATTTGGACCACGTTGTGAATTGTAGGGTGATAAACTCTAATTTTAATAAATTATATATATTAAAATAATAACATAAATAAAATACATATTAAAATAAATTTTATAATAATTATTTGATACCTAATGGTGTTATCTTCGCCGGCTGTTATTATTGAGCCGTTTATAGCGTCAATGCATATGAGATGTGCTACAATTTCTACTTGGATTGTTTTGAGACATGTAAAGCTGTTGTGGGAGTCCTATTTATTATAGGATTATGAATTAATTTATTAAATTATTTAAATTATAGTAACATTTAAATTGTTCATTCAATTATTTTCAATTTTAAAAACATTTGATATTTATTTCATGAAATTTATACTTTTTATTCAAACATTTTCAATTTTAAAAACATTTGACATTTATTTCATGAAATTAAAATATTGAAATATTAATATTTTATGTAAACTTTATACAACCCAATTGATATAAAATTCATACCCATATACGTAGGGTATAGTCCTGTGCACAACTGATCATATGCCCATTCCTAACATTTAGAGCAATCGAATTTACTACATTTTGGTGCCCTTCCAAAACACAAATTTTTCTGAATCGTTGTTCATCCAATGGAAAATCGGTCACGTAAATGTTGGAATCTTGTGCAGTAAAACAAACCTTATTTCTAAAAACATTTATAATTAATATTAATCAAACAAATAATAATTTTAAAAATAGATTACCCATCTTTAATATATATCACGTTGCTCATATGATTGTTAATATGCACTGTACAGTCAAAATCCTTTATTAAATACTTTACTATGAATTTCTGCATGCTTAAATTCCATAAAACAATTTGTTTGTCCCATCCGCAGCTCATCTAATAACTTATAAATAATTTATTAAAAATTAATTAAAAATATATTGTAATAAGTATTTTTCGTACAACAAATGACGTTTTAGA
The DNA here is from genome assembly GCA_034780555.1 of Coelogynopora nodosa. Taxonomy (NCBI): domain Eukaryota; kingdom Metazoa; phylum Platyhelminthes; order Proseriata; family Coelogynoporidae; genus Coelogynopora; species Coelogynopora nodosa. Next base: position 11,730 of record JAUZND010016618.1, on the reverse strand, counting down.
AGATTGATAATTTTCCACTAAAACCAGCGAAGATATGCTCTCTGTATGTTCTTTTAAAATGCACTTGTATACAAATGAGTATAAAAGACTCTGTTCCATGTCTTTAATAGGACGGGTCCTATCGGAATCATTATCTGCATCAGTAGGGTCGGTAAAAACTTTTTCATAGGACCACACGACTATTAAAAAAATTTATAACAAATTTTATATTTATCTTATATTTATTTTTATTTTTATTTTTACAAATGTTTCCATTTTCAGAACCAGCCACGAGCATACTCATAATATTGGAATAGACCATGTCTACAATGGAACAACTATTTGGATCTTTTAATTTGGCCAAATTGGAGTTTGCATCCTTGTGTGAGGAATGTGAAACCAAATCTTTCAACCTATCTTTATCATGGATGTTTTTAGAGTTGAAGGTAGGGACTTGTTCGTTTCTAGAAAGGAATTAAATTAAAATTAAACAATTAATATTCTAGATACAAATACGTATAAATGTAGTTGTTTTGGGTTTTATCCCACTGAATCACATCCCCGTTCCAATCTCCTGTGAACAGGACGGTAATCTCACTTGAACCTGGGAAAAAAGTTTTAAAATAATATTATTTTACAGTATTTAATTTAAATCTTAAAGTGTTAAAATTATGTCAATTACGAAAAGTAAGACTTTCTAGTTTACACCTTGTCTTGAGCTGTGAAATACAACTGTTTGGATTATATCTCCAAATTAAGAGTTGTCGTATGTTTGTTGAAGCTATGTTTTTTTTAATTATATATTAATTACTATTTTACCCACGACAAGAGACTTTTCCGAAAAATGTTTCAATAACGTGTAGCATCGATTTTCTTGACTATGAGATAGCATGTAATCTGCAGCAAAATGAGAAATCTATACTTTACATAGTTTATAGTTTAAAATTGTGATAGAAATGTAAAATATTTTTTAAAAAAATTTGATCACTGACACGGTGCGTTTTTTCGAAAAAAGAATATTTTATATCTGAAACTTATGTGAATCCGTAGAGAATTGAATTCTTCACAACATGTGTAGAAAAAAACAAAATAGTGGGATTAATAAATATTTTATCGATGTATAACGAATTCAATCTTGTAGAAATATGCACAATTTATAAAACTATTTAAAAAAACCATTAAAAATGTTTTATAAAAAATAAAAATAATTTTTATTTATGGATAAATTATAAATGTCTACAATTTGGATCAATGGTTTTATTTGACAATAAATGACTTTATATTCAAATACTCCGGCAATTTTTTCAGAATTTTTGTTTTCTTCAATCAAAAAATGCATACCTCGTTTATATTTTGTCAATCAGAAATAGACTAGAATTTTGTATAACCATGAGTAACATATTAATTATAATTGATTATTAATTGTAACTTGAAAAGTTAACCCACGATTCTTTTTAAAATTTCAAATATTGGTAAAATATTTGCGCATCTAATGGTACAAAAATTAGGAATAGCTTTTTATCCCCCATTTTTAATCAAAAAACGCACAGTGCTGATTAAATAATAAACGTACGTTTTCTCCTGATATAGGATCATATAGGTATATTGTAGAACCACCGGTAGTTATCCAGAGAATTTTGGTAGATGTCACATAACAAATATCAATAATGGTCGAGTGAAAACTTTCCAATGTATTGATCAAAACCCCCTCCAAACTCCAAATTTTGACAATTTTGTCAAATGATCCCGTAACAATCCATTGGTATCTTTCCTTATCTGTGAAAGTTATTATACATGTTATTCCAGATCGGTGAGCGTTTTTTTTTCTAAATATATTTAAAATTAAATTTATAATAGTATATTTATTAAATTTTACACGTATATCGGCGAAATTCCTTTATTATCCAATGATGTCGTATCGAAAATGACCAGTCTGGCATCATAACCTCCAGAAATAATTTTTGAATTATAATAAACAATGCACTTTACAATATCAGAATGAGTGTCATGTGTAGATAAAGGAGGGAATTTTAAAAATGACTCACCGTCTCTGCTAGTGTTTATTTTGTAACAGACGATATGGCTGTTTTGATTGCAAACGAAATGGGTTTTTTTATGATTTGTGTTGATGGCAAACGTGTATATGGAGTGACTAAGCTAAACTTGTAATTTTAATTAACTTGTATCTATAATTATAATTATTATAACTAATATTTATTATATTAATAATTTTTACTGCAACTTGTTTGAACAATACACCATTGCTTTTGATTATGTTCAAAATTCCATCGTTCCCACAGCTTAATAGGAAGGAGAAATCTTTCCTAAATTATTTACTTTTCACGAAATAAATGATCAAATGAGTTTATAATTGAAAATGTTTGAATAAAAAGTCTACATTTCACGAAATTAATAATTAAATATTCTTAAAATTGAAAATAATGAAATATATTTATATATAAAGTTATATATCACACCAATAAAATATTTTGTTGACCCAGCCAGTGTGTAGTTTGTAACTAATCGTACAGGTTCCCTTTTCGTCGTCGAAAAATTTAATAGTTCCATCTAATAATTATTCATAAATTATGAAATCATAATCATAGATTATAATTATTAATTTTTGTATATAAATCTACCTTCGAACCCTATCACCAACTCTCGCCTTTGCGAGTTGAACCCGATGGCCGTAACAGCTCTAGAATGAATTTCATTTATCTGTCTATAAAACTGACTTGACATTTCAACGATAAAGTAAGAGACACCTTTTATTTGTTAAAATACATTATTGTGATATAACGTAAAAAATATTTACTTTATATTTTATATTTTATGAATTCATATCTGGATCAATCAAGCCAATTGATTAAAAATTTTATTTAAAACATAAATTGTTTTTTCCTAACAACATTTAGGTATAGATTCGAATTGTTACATTCATATTTTGTTGTTGGTAAATTTACAGACCACGTTAGCTAAGCGAGTATTAAAATTAATTAATTGTTTGACATACATTATAATTATACAACTTATACAAATTAGATAATTAAATTAAATTTTGTTTACTTTATTTTTATTAATATTAATAATTTAATTAATCAATTTGTAATAAATTATTATAAATTATTATAAGTCATAATATCAATATGTTTCGATTATTGGTAACCACAGACGGTATCTACATGATAAAATAAAATTTAGTAATAATATCTAGTGAAAACACATGTCCAAACTAGTTTACATTCATAAAATTTCTTGGGATATTAACATTTTCTACAAAAATTTATAAAAAATATATTTTTTCAAAATGTCACTGCACTATAAATCTCGAGCCACCAATGGAAGTGTACTTTAAAAAAAAACTTGACCAAACATAAATCTATTTTATAAGTAAAATTTTAGGTTATTTTTGGCAAAAACGACAGGGAATATATGACAATAGTGGAATTTATGAAATTTTCGCATCAAGACTTTTTGAAACATTATTCTGTCGTCAACGTGGATCATTTTTTGGATTTTAAAAAGTATATTTATGCCAACAGAAATATTCTGGACGTGAAAAATATCGTATCAACGAGGCAAAAGAATTATCCATGCAAACTGTGCAGAAAAAAATCTATAGATGCCGAATTTCCTTCACGGGTATTAATATTAAAATTATTTTCAATAACTTATAGGGTGAATATTATAAACACCAAATGTACTCTCATTTCGAGAGGGAGGTAATTCTGTATTGCCCATTTTGTGAATTTTTTTCAACAAGAAAGCATCACGTTCATTCGCGTAATATTATAATTATCATACATTGATTATGTTTTTATATACTAGATATGAGAAACCATTTTGGAATTAAAGGACACAAATGTCCCGAATGCTTTTACACTTGTGCCAGTTCAATTATGATGGAATCCCATTTGACGGACCATACAAACAAATGTGATCTTTGCACCAACGATAATGTAGAATGTCCTCATAGAAAAGAGTGTGACATGTCAGATAATTAATTTCTTATGTATTTTTATTCTTCAATTTAAATAAAAATATTTTTTTTCTATTTTAATAACCGGTTCGAATTTTTCTGTAGGCCGTTAACCGCAACCGTAGCCGTGAACATGCCTAGTATAAAGTTACTTACTTGCAATTATATTTATACATACGTTAATTGTCAAGTCTCGTAAAATATCTTAAAGAATATATATTATAATAATAATTATTATTTACCAAAAAACGATCAAATATTGATTTTTAACAAGGCATATTAACATAATTTTTAAAATAACCCTCCAGATATGTCTATTTAAATTATTGTTTACCATTATTAATCTTCATTAAGTAGATATATAATTAATATAATATTAATATTAAGTAATTAGTAAGTTACTAATAGTAACAGAAACATTAACATGTTTTAAATTTATTTTAAAATTTAAAATAAGGTTCATAATGCGACAAATGGCATATTTTATAATGTATTCGGAACGCGGCTACATTGCAATTATCGCTTTGTTGATTTTATCAGCCTTAAGTTTAGAATTGGTAACCTCACATGAAACAACATATGACATTAGTGTAAATGACATTTGTCACGGTCTATCAAACACGAAATGCATCATTCCTCTAAACGAGAAAATGTTTCATCTATTTATAGCCCTACCTGTGGATTTTAATTCAGCCACATGCAAAATGTACTGCTGTGGACAGACAACCGTAGCTACCAATGATGTTACATTTTACTCAGCTATCTATGAACCGGTCGCTGAGGGATTTCAAAATTCTGAACCCAATGGGTACATACTGACCTTTAATGACAATATATATCTTTTTGAATGTGTTTACACTTTTGAATCTGTGCTTTATACTGCTCAAACGGAAGTATTGATTATTAGACAAAGGATGAATAAGCTGGCTAAACCAATAATTTACTATTCTTATGATATGCCCGTTATCGACCTAACAAATGTTGTTTTGGATTACAATTCATTCGTCTATAAATGGAAATGTTATGGCTTCTGGGAACCGCTTTTTGAATTTTGTCCGATTGCGATATATTATATCTCACAGCCCTTTTACAATTTTGCAACAAAATATCGAGTTAAAAATAACATAAATGAGGTTGATATACTATTACATCTAACTAATACTTATCCTGTGAGCTCGTGTTTTGCTTATATTACAAATAGAAATATGATGGATGAATTTTCTACACAACTTTCGATTTACATCATGGTGTTGAGACTGGGAGTTGGTTACAAAATTTATTATGATAAGATGGACATTATACAACATTCAGGACTGCATAAAAAGTACTAATAATAAAACGTATATCATTAAATTATCATATTTTTATAGCGACGGCGGATTGTGGATTTTGAACGATAATATAAAATCAGAAAATATTGTATTTCAAGCAAAGATTAAAAAAATTCAGTAAAATTATTTTTTTTTAATTTAGAGAGTGAAAGTGGAAGTGAAAGTAAAAGTTACATTTCAAAAATTTATTTAATAATTGTATTATTTTTTAATTTAGAGATGAATTTTACTTTAAAAAAGTAAAATACCTTTTTACGTGGCGTGTTTTTGATTTTCTCATAAAAGTATACGAAAATGTATCTACAGATAATATCTTTATCGTACCACGCAATATTTTCACAAATTATGATTATAAGATTATGTGTCGAGTTATTGTAGCGGACGAAAGTGGCCGATTCGATTATCGTATTAATTAATTTTTAAAGTCTAAAATAAAAAAATATTAGCTAATGCCGTGGTTTATTATGACTCGATAACCGTTTTGAAGGAAATTACACCATCATTACACAATATGAAGATAAATATACATAATGGAGTTTATTCTGATCATAATTTTATGCCGAGAGGTATAAATAGCAATACGAGTGTAACGTACACTTTTTTTATAAAGCCATTTGAAGGATATAATTACACTTTCCAAAGTCCCATTTCAAGTAAATTTTACAAAATATTAAATGAAATTTATTATAGGCAGTTCAGCACTCATTATCCCAATGGTAGACTTTGAAAAGCTTTATATGCACCTAGATTATACGATTGGTATAATGGATAGGAATAAAAATGTTGGTGTTTATTATTCAAGGGTATGCAAAATTATACAAAATATAAATAATTATAAATTAGTATACTTGCCTAACAAACCACAAAGTCCATTTATTATCTAATGTGGCATATATTTATTATGGAATGTATTTTGAAAGTCATCGGTTAATAACCATTTTGTGTAATAATTTTAAATTGAACATATTATAAACTGTTTATAATAAACATGATTTTGATTTTTAGACTTGCAGACGTCTCTTAACGCAGTAAATTATTATTATTAAATATAAATAATATATTTAATATTTTAATATTTTGACAGAATGACGTTTGGTCTACTATAAAACAATACTTCGGCAATACTGGCGCTACCGACGCTCAAAAATGTAAATTTGTAAATGATATCAGCCTTTTTATTCAACATAAAGACGGACATTACATTACAATTAAAAGCGTCTGTTTCGGACACGATAACCCTTCCTGTATAATGCGGTTTTCCAACTTTGAGGTTGTATTTTCAGTCTTGTATTTGAACCCATTGATTGAACTGCAATGTTTTTTTCTCTCGTCAGCTTTCACAATTTTGGAACTTGTACCGACTAGCTACTATCAAGAAGTCAGTGTTACAAGTGGGTCCTTTTTCAAAAAGGATGAGAGTTTTGTTATTTTTTGTTATGGTCGTCACAATGGTGAATTATTGCGGTACATGACATCCTTTACTTTTAGAGATTCTTTGTTAACGTTAAATGAGACTCCTATTATGATATATAATCGTTTTACCGAGGTGAAATTTAAAGTGAAAGTTCCAATGCAGTTTTTGTACAAGTGTAATCCATACTGCCCGGAAACTGAAGAGGGAGTCATCACCCAAAGACCGTCATATTTTGAAGCTAATTGCGATACTTTATATAATTATTTCGAGTTTTGTAATACTCCTAGCGTTACACTTGCGACGAGTAATCTTTTTAGTGTGAATTTTGGTGGTTTTTATAATAACGCTAATGACAGGCATGTTATAAAAGATCGTATATTAAAAGTAGACGTGGAATTAATTGAAATTGGTTATGATAAACTTGTTAGTGGATGCTTACCTCGATTAATGAAGCGGTTGGTCAACGAAATGGGACGATCTGTGTACCTATTAAGGCCTAAAGAAGGAATCACAATGTATCTGAAGATTTTTAATTTTGAGCTCGGAAATCTACATTACAGGTTGTTTAAAATTACTTTATTTTTTAAATAATTAGTTATGATATTTTAGCAAAGAGTCAATAATCATGAAAACTTCTTCGAAGTCGTCTATACACTCGATTAATGTTGTTGAAAATTTGAAGTATTTATTATTTATTATTATTTTATATTTTTAAAACTTTAAGTAACGAGCAACGATTTTATGACAAATCAAATTACACATATACGTAATTATAGAAATTTTTTTTAATTTTTAAAAATAACGTAAAAATTATTATCCTAAAATTTATCAACATGTGTATCTAGATGGAGTTTTTATTGGAAACAGACGAATCAGTTGATTCTCTTGAAAACTATAATCACAAAAAACCCTCTAATGTTATTTTCACAGGATATATTCCACGGTAAAGGAAAACAATATGCTGTATCTTGTCGAATAGAGCATGATGACAATATGATACATTATAAGTCGTTCAATCTTCTTAATGTACCGCCACCAAAACCAGTAAGTTGCATATTTTTAGCGGATTATATGACTATTGACGGTTTGCACTCTGGAGTGTTTTTTTGTAGTGCTATAGATGACGAAAATGGTCCAATACGACTAACTATTGAGAATCATCTTTATAAAACCAATATTCGGCATATAAAGCAGTCATGTAATAATATAAATTTATAAGTTATAAATGATAAATTATAACAATTTCTATGTAAAATCGCATGCTTTTTACAAATTTAGCCATAATCAGGAGCGAGTTTATTTTATTGCCGAAATATGGCAAAGGTGTGTCAAATGCGACAATTACACTTTCAAATCAACACAATATTTCGACCAAGATTGAAAAATTGGTATTATTTAAACCTTTTTATGAAACGTAAATTTTTTTAAATTTAAAGTTAAATTATTTTTAGATATCAGTTCCCCAAACTGGAAGTACCGTTTACATCAACTTTTTGAATACATGCATCGTTACTTTTAGACACAGTTATCCGAATGAATTGGTAGTTGGCATGATTATGTCTATATTTAGTAAGTTTTTATTTTTAACAAATTATATTATAACACTTTTTTAATGTGGTCAATGATCACTTGTCATAAAAAATATAATTGTATATTCAAAACATATAGAAAATGAAGAAACGTTGTCAACTAGCGAATGGGTAATAAAATTAATGTTTTATTCTATATCACGTACACATTTTTCTGTTTTTATAATCCAATATGAACATACAATGTCCTTTTTTTGAATAGAACATTCAAGTGTAATTTTTAAAAAAGGTTAAAACCAAAAAAAGTTCAAATAATAATATTTATTTTTTTTAATTTTTATTTACAAAAAAATTGTCTAGAACTATTTTTTTTATTAAAATTTACTCACACCCATATTAATGTTAATTAACACTTTTATTAATCAGGGAAAAATTTGGAAATGCATAAAAATGGCCCTTGAAAAATTACCAAACGACCTAAAATATGCCATTCTACAATGTACGTAAAATTTTTAATAAAAATATATATATATGTTGTATAGAATGTGTATAATATGAAAACCAAGTTCGCTCTTATATGTGAATTTAACTTCCTTCAGTGACACAAATTTTTTATAAGAAATTATATGGTTAAAACCAAACTGCGTTTTATTATAAAAAATTATAAAGATATCCCGTAAAATACGGGCATTAATATACGGGCACGGACAAGACATCAGCCTAGAAATATCACGGGTGGGCTACGGGCATTTTACGGGCCGAGGCATACCCCAGATGATGCATCACGACAATATTTTTTTATAAATATAAATTATTTGTTTGGTTATTATATTTGTTATTAATATATAATTTATTTATCTGGTTATTATTTTAAATATTTAGATATTAGATATTTCATACATTCTACAAAAAAAACAAATAGAACGTATACATTTTCATATTATACACATACTATACAACATATATATAAACATTTTCAATAATTACAAATTTAGACCTGATTAACGATATAAAGTTACACGGTAGATATATAAAAATATGCAAATTAGGTGTCACGAAATTTGATTTTTTTAAAATAATTTGGGAGTTTGAACTCGGTTCTCCGCTATTTATTTGTACAGTGCTTCAAACGTCAAAATAAAAAAAAATTTCAAAATCGGACCACGGGATCATACGCATAGTTTTTCCACCAAAACAATGCTTATAAAATTGATAATATTTTCGTATCTTGGCAACCATTTTTACTAAATTATTTAGGAGTATTAATTAATTTAATGAGTGCTTAATTAATAAAAAATTTAATAACTCTTCTTATTACGCTCATAATCGATTCAATATTTTTATACTTGTACCTCTAACAAAAAATAAAATTTCATTTAAATATGAAAATCGAAAAATTTGTACTGACCGCTGCAACTACAATACTTACATTTGAATACTCATATTTTGGAATTATATTAGTTTTATAATGGAGAATATATTCTATCCACCTCGCAAGTGTTTTGTTGATCCATGTGACACACTAAACTTGCAGACACTAACCCTAATGCATATTTTTTTAAATTCTAGATACTGGAAGTTTAATTGTAAACGATCTATGCTACGGTTCAACTAATCCAAATTGCGCATTCTCGCCAAAAACAAAATTAAAAGTAATACTTTCCCGTGAGAAAAAGAGATCCACCAAACTTAATTGCCTTGTAATTAATAATGATTACAATATAATGATGATACAACTCGAAGAAAATGTAGCCAATGAAATAATACTTGACCAACAAATATTTTTTAAAACAAACGTTGGGTACATGATGTTTTGTTACAGTTACACGCTCTTGGATATTTTTCGATACAACACCAACTTTTTTCTAGTACAATCAAGTCTACCAGATTATCAAAATCCAATTTTATTGTACAATCCGGGGGTTTATTTGACGGTAGATTTTAACAATGATGTAATAAAAAGTAATCGAAATGATACTAATGATGAAAATGCAAACATGACGAAATGTACATGGACTTGCGTACCTGATTGTAAGAATATATGCGATAATTATAAAAAGTCTTTTATAATTTCACAAGACTTTGAATTTTGCAACTACAAACATGTTGAATCGACTTCTTGTCGTGTTAATTTTGGCCCTTATTATGACAAAAAAAATTTAAATGTTAGAAATGCCAGATTTATGAAAGTTAATGTTGAGGTCGCTTTGGAAAAATCGGTCCAGTTTGTCAAGCAATATTTAGGAAGTAGTTCTGTAGGTTTTGAACGACTAAGCAAACAGGTTGTTTATTTTTATCGTCCGATATATGACTCGGAGATATTGCCAATTTTTGTTAGAGTAGAGTCGAATGTTGCCAAGGTTCGTGGAATTTATATTAGTGACAGCTGCCAAGAAAATGTGCATTTTACTATATTTCCAACGAAAAAATTTGGATTAGAAATAAAATCGTACACGTACAAGTGGGTTAAAAAAATTATTTTTATCAATATTCAATTAATATTAATCATTAATTAATAGATGGACATTGTATCGACAATTAGAAGGGCAATCAGGTGATTTTGATTTACAATTAATCAGAGAAAATGAGGGCATTATAAATGAATGGCATCTGGACCAATATTTGAAAGTGTACGGGGTTGGAAAGTATGTGGTAACTTGTGAAATGGATGAAGAGAAAGATTCAAGTAAATATAATTACTATAAATATAATATATTAATCCAACTAGATAGTATTTTTTATTTTTTGCGTAATTCAACGTCAAAACAACAAAATTTTAACAAAATTTAATTCTTTTTATTGAACCATTTTCAATTTTAAACACATTTGATCCTTTATTTTGTGAAATTTAGACTGCATTATTTATTATATTTTAATTTAATCACTAGTTAATTCTTGCATTAAAAATTAATTTTTACCACCTTTTTCATAATTATTTTTTACCTATGTAAAATTAATTTTAGATTATTTAAAGACATCTTAATTTTTTTTTATAAAAAAACTTGACCTGTTGATTTGAGCGCTTATATTACGCAAAAATATTTTTATAAAATGTATGTTAAAATACGACAATAAAAAAAATTCAGACTTTTTTATTATCAGGAAATGCAAATATTACAACCTTTATAAAAACGACAGATACTAACTAATTTGTCATTATCTCTATAATTAAATAATATGATATTGAGAGAGGTTAGATGCAACTACTCCACCCATCACATAAATATTTATGCGAGTCGTTAAAGATCTGACCCAAAAAGGGGAATACTAAAACCCCTTCTTTAAAATTAAGCAATTTTTAATTTTGAAACTGTAAATGTATCTTAACCATTAGCATGATTAACGTCAAAATAAAAATTTCGTAATATATAGCAATACATTTGTTTAAAAAGAGTATTTAATAAAATTGATACATATTTTTTTAACCCGTATTTGACCAAGTATGAAAATATTATTTTAAAACATATGTAATTGTCGAATATGTTTATGAAACCTCAC
>JAUZND010016607.1:0-26984 GCA_034780555.1 Coelogynopora nodosa | reverse complement strand
GGGGTGACTCATTTCTATTTTTAGATTTAGTTTCGGTTTCGGGGGGGAGGGGTGATGCAGGTATCCCCCTTCCATACTACTGAGACTGTCCCACTAAAAGCGAGCCGGTTAGCAGGTCTGGGTTAAGCATAACGATGGTGTTTGCTTATATTGTAGGGATTGAGGCATCGTGAAGTTCGTATAATTGTATACCGCAGAGATTTTGTGGTCAACTTGATAAATAAGGTGGTCACGATTGAGACAGCATGGTTTACAAACTGTTCTCTAGATTTGACCTGGGCATATAATTATATCAAAAAATAAAAATATGAAAAAGTTAAAAAGCGTCAATACAAAAAAATATTTTATATATAAATTAATACTCCCTGACATTTCTTTGCCCGCTTCTACTCCGTGACCGCGGAAAGATATGTAAGATCTGTCTGATAATCCTATACGTTACGCTTTCCACTATTCAACCACCGCACATAGACTATAATTACAGAATATTATAATATAGAAGTCATAATCAAATTACTTTTCACTTATCGGTTTAAGCAGCGACTTGAGAAGAGGTTTAATCTTTTTTGTTGGTTGCAACGATTTGACTGTCGATGTTGATTTACTGACGCTCGATTCTTTAGAAATGGAAGCCGCTAGTGGGTCAAATTTAGTAAAAAGGGACTGCCTCGTCCAATCGTTATCTTCTAGCTGTAGTGACGATATTCAAAGCAAGTATAAGATTAAAATTTATTAAATCATATATATATATTAAATAAATTATACAATGATTACCGTTTCAAGTTGCTTTTTTTCCAATGCGTCAAGAAAATCCAAATTAAATACTGCAAGAATAGTCACATGGAATACATTTTGATTAAAAAATACAATTTTTATTATAAATAAGAAGATATAAAGTAAGGTACGGGTTTGTCAAAAAATAATTAACGAATTAATTACAATTATATTTATCATTACATAGATTTACATGACATATTTGTAGTTATACACCCATAAAATAACAACTAAGCATTCTAATTGATACATAATTCATTTTAGAACTAATATAAAATAATAATGTCGATACTTGAACTATAAGCAACAACTACTTATTAAAAATTGTGTTCATAACGAAAAAAATTAAATAACCTAACAAAGAAAAATCAAACCCATGAATTTTCCTATTTTTTATTTTTTTAAATATCGACAACAGTTAAACTATTAATTTAAATTTGAAAACTATAAAATCGATAAACAAATATCATACAGCCCCACTCGAAACAGCTTCAACGTTATAGAATATATTATATACAGCATTTATTTCGTGCTATCAACCAAAAATATACAGTTAACATTAGTAAAGTGTAAGTTGATTAACAAAAATGAATATTTTTAGATTCTTTAATATATCTGTATTAATTTAATATATATATATATATATTAGATGTAGTCGTACCTTTAATTATTTTATAGTTTTGTGTCATAGTTATGTCATTGCAATATTTTTGCAATTATTTTAACTCATATTAAAATTAATAATATTATAACTCCTTCTTTTACAACTAGATGCTTAAAGTTTTACAAAATAATTCAAATGATTTTTCGATTTTTTCTGAATAAATGCATCGATTTCTTTAAACGGGATATATTATTTTGTGATAAGATCAATGATAAAATAATTCAGATTTAAGATATATCAATACATACTAAAACTTTAAAAATATAAAAATATTTAATAAACCAACTGCGTATTTTGCATTCAGTAATCAATCAATTACCAAAATAAATTATGACGAGTAATTTTCCACTAGAAAGTTAATTTTTGTGATAGCTTAGCGAAACCAAAAGTTATGATGATCACATCTGAGTAATAACTTTGCGACCTAGTTCTCATTACACGCAATCATATAGTGACACAACCTCCGAATAATAATAACACATACCTTCGGAATATGACTGGAAGCTTTCTGAACTATTTATGACACCTGAAGATTGAATAGGATCTTGGTCGAGTAATACACTAGGAGTAGATTGTGAGTTGGTGTCCTGCATGACTGTGGCCGAAGGCAACTTGAATTTTTCCTGTTCAGTGGCAACCATGGTCGGCGGCAATTTTACTTTTCTCGGTAAGCTAATAGGTTGTTTAAATGTAGATTGTTCTTTGATGGAATCTATTACATCAGAAGAAGACTCAGAGTGGTTGGTAGTTGAATCTTTTGAAACAGAAGCGGCTAAAGGATCAAACTTGACATATAATGATTGTCTAGACCATTCATTGTTTTCCAGCTGAAATAATAATAACATTTTTTTAAATAATATGATAATTTTTTGATAGAAGGCCATTAAATATCTATTAGATAAACAAATACCGTGTCAGTTTGCTTCTTTTCTAAGGCATCGAGAAAATCAGGATTAAACACTGAAATGAAAATAGCCACAAAACGATATAATTTTTTTCATTTAAATATATTAAAATACATACGTTAGTTATTCAAATACAAAGTATTGTGGGTCAATGCAGTACCTACTGACTGACATACATATTATAAAAACTATTTTAAATAATGGAGTAAAATTGTTAGGTTATAATTGATTACTTCATTATCTACCAATTATTTACTAATTATTTACGATTGTGACAATATAATAAAAAATAATTGTAGCACATAATTTGAATTTATTGAAAAATAAATTACATCCAAATCAAGAAATTTAAAATCACTACTGACAGAAATAAATTTAAAATCAATAAAAATATTGTAAAGTAAAATATTAAAAAATATACAAGATTATAAATCTTGAAATGAGTTTAATAAAAATAATTTAAAACCTACTTTAAAATTATTTATATAAATTTACATTTATTATCATATATTTTGCAGAAAATTCTAGAGATTGGTTTCTTTCTTAATTTCTACATTCATTGCATTTTTATTATCTTGGGAAAAAATTAAATAATAGTTTCTGCATTTCACACTAATATTATATTGCATATTGTGCTATGTATTATCAACTGAGTTCATCAGCTCCAAAGATAAAAATTGTATAAATTAAAGTTCTTACCATTTAATGACGATTCAAACTTGTTCATGTCGTTATCGTTTGCATTCTCAGTATAAATCTGTTTTTGAATAATCACTGAATGTGGTAGTTTGAAACTATCTTGCGCAATAAGCTGTGTTTCGAACACTTCTTTCAGAGGGGCAACAGAAGTCGCTCCATGACACTGTTCAAAAAAAGTTTCGCACAATTCTTTAGATGAACTTTGAATTATTTCATACGAAGCATCCTGAACTGCCTGAAACTTAGTTTCTTTATTTATTTTAGGAGATAATGAGGTTAATGTATTCGAACATTCTGGGGAAATGTTATTTAAATCATTTGGGAATATTTTAAATTCCGCTTCTTGTTTTATTCCAAGATTTCGAGTTGTAATATCAGTAGGTACTGGAACTATATCAGAATAACAATCCTCAAAAACCTCCGAAGGAGTTGATTTAGATGGTATATTCTGAATCCTCTTTTGAATAATAAAATCAGTTTCTTCAGGTGAGGTTTTATGCGAGTGATCACTAAAGTGAAATGATGGTTTTGGAATCGCTTCCAAATACGATTCACTACTTTGCTCAATTTGATTAGCATTAATAATAATTGATTGATTGATATTAAAATTGTTTGTATTTTCATGCGATGAAATTAGTAATATATTTTCTGGCGTACAAATTTCAAGGTTTTTTTTATCTTCAAGGAAAGAAGACGATGCTTCATAAAATAACTCATCATCAGAATTCTCAGAACATAACATTTCCTGCTCTTTAGTGACAATAATAGACCTTGTTGGTTCTTGGTCAGATGAAATGTTGTCTTCTATACATGCAGTTGGAAATTGTTCATTGACAAATTTAGATGTCGTTTGTTTATCAATAAATTTAGAGGGAACATGTTCTCTGATCTTATTAAATGGATCATATTCTCCTATAATTTCTGATGGCACCTGTTCTTTAATAATTTCAACTTGTAATTGTCCTGTGAACATTTCAGATGGCGTTTGATCTTCTTTAATTTCACATGGCGCTCCATTTTCTTTAAGAACCTGTTCTTGAAATTTTTTAGATGGAACCTGTTGTTTGATAATTTGAAATGGAATCTGTTGTTCGATAACTTGAGATGAAACTTGTTGTTTGATAACTTCAGATGGGACTTGTTGTTCGATAACCTGAGATGAAACCTGTTGTTCGATAACTTCAGATGGAACTTGTTGTTCGATAACTTGAGATTGAACTTGTTGTTCGATAACTTGAGTTGGAACATTTTGTTCGATAAGCTGAGATGGAATCTGTTGTTCGATAACTTGAAATTGAACCTGTTGTTCGATCATCTGAGATGGAATCTGTAGTTCGATAACTTCAGATGGAACTTGTTGTTCGATAACTTGAGATAGAATCTGTCGTTCGATAACTTGAGATGGAACTTGTTGTTCAATAACTTGAGAGGGAACTTGTTGTTCGATAACTTGAGATTGAACCTGTTGTTCGATCATCTGAGATGGAATCTGTTGTTCGACAACATCAGATGGAACTTGTTGTTCGATAACATCAGATGGGACTTGTTGTACGATAACTTGAGATGGAATATGTTGTTCGATAACTTGAGATGGAATATGTTGTTCGATAACTTGAGATGGAACGTTTTGTTCGATAACCTGAGATGGAACTTCTTGTTCAATAACTTGAGATTGAACCGGTGGTTCGATCATCTGAGATGGAATCTGTTGTTCGATAACATCAGATGGAACTTGTTGTTCGATAACTTGAGCTGGAACTTCATGTTCGATAACTTGAGATGAAACCTGTTGTTCGATAACTTGAGATGGAATATGTTGTTCGATAACTTGAGATGGAATATGTTGTTCGATAACTTGAGATGGAACTTGTTGTTCGAAAACTTCAGATGGAACTTGTTGTCCGATAACTTGAGATGGAATCTGTTGTTCGATAACTTCAGATTGAACCTGTTGTTCGATCACCTGAGATGAAACCTGTAGTTCGATAACTTCAGATGGCACTTGTTGTTCGATCACCTGAGATGAAACCTGTAGTTCGATAACTTCAGATGGCACTTGTTGTTCGATAACTTGAGATAGAATCTGTTGTTCGATAACTTGAGATGGAACTTGTTGTTCAATAACTTGAGAGGAAACTTGTTGTTCGATAACTTGAAATTGAACCTGTTGTTCAATCATCTGAGATGGAATCTGTTGTTCGATAACATCAGATGGAACTTGTTGTTCGTTAACATCAGATGGGACTGGTTGTTCGATAACTTGAGATTGAACCTGTTGTTCGATCATCTGAGATGGAATCTGTTGTTCGATAACATCAGATGGAACGTGTTGTTCGATAACATCAGATGGAACTTGTTGTTCGATAACTTGAGATGGAACTTGTTGTTCGATAACTTGAGATGGAACTTGCTGTTCAATAACTTGAGATGAAACCTGTAGTTCGATAACTTCAGATTGAATTTGTTGTTCGATAACTTGAGATGGAACTTGTTGTTCGATAACTTGAGATGGAACTTGTTGTTCGATAACTTTAGATGGACTCTGTTGTTCGAAAACTTGAGATTGAACCTGCTGTTCGATCACCTGAGATGAAACCTGTTGTTCGATAACTTCAGATAGGACTTGTTGTTCGATAAATTGAGATAGAATCTGTTGCTCGATAACTTGAGATTGAACTTGTTGTTCGATAACTTGAGATGGAACGTTTTGTTCGATAACCTGAGATGCAACTTGTTGTTCAATAACTTGTGATGGATTTTGTTGTTCGATAAGTTGAAATGGAAGTTGTTGTTCGATAACTTGAGATGGAAGTTGTTGTTCGATAACTTGAGATGGAATCTGTCTTTCAATAACTTCAGATGGAACTTGTTGTTCGATAACTTGAGACAGAACCTGTTGTTCGATAACTTGAGATGGAATCTGTTGTTTGATAACTTGAGATAGAACTTGTTGTTCGAAAACTTCAGATGGAATATGTTGTTCTATAACTTGAGATGGAATCTGTTGATCGATAACTTGAGATAGAACCTGTTGTTCGATAACTTGAGATGTAACCTGTTGTTCGAAAACTTGAGATGGAACTTGTTGTTCGATAACTTGAGATGAAAGTTGTTGTTCGATAACTTGAGATGGAATCTGTTGATCGATAACTTGAGATGGAACCTGTCCTTCAATAATTTCAGATGGCTTGTTTTCTTTAATTATTTTAGATGGAACCGGTTCATAAACAACTTCAGATGGAACGTGTTCTTCGGTAATTTCAGATGGTATATATTCTTCAATTACATTAGGTAGAATTTGAACTTCGATTATTTCAGATGAAACCTGTCCATAAATAACTTCAGATGGAATCTTATCATTCAATGTCAATTGCTTTTCAATTATTTCAGATGGAATCTCTTTATTAAAAACTTCTGATGGAATTGCTTCATTGATAATTTCAATAGTAACTTGTTCTTGGTAAATTTCAATGGGCATTTGTCCTACGCTTGTTTCAGATGGAACTTGCTTTTTGATAACTTTAGACGGAACTAGTTTTTGAATGACATGAGACGAAACCTCACTTTTGGTAATTTCGTATTGCAATTGTTCTGCGATAATTTCAGATGGCATCTTTTTTTGAATAAATTGAAATAAATCCTGTTTTTCTACAATTTCCAATGGAAATTGATTTTGTAAAATTTCAGATGTATTCTTTTCTTTTATTAATTCATGTGGCCCTTGTTCTTTAATAACAGTACATGGATCATGTTTGTGAATAACTTCAAATGGAATTATTTCTTCAATACTTTGAGATGGCATTTCAGATAAGTTGTCCTCAATAATTTCCGATAGTTCTAAAACTTTAAATAAATCCTGTTCATGAATTTCTTCAGAAAGAACTTGTTTTTCTATAACTTGTGATATGTCAAATGAAACTTCTTCCCGGATATCTTCAAATGGAACCTTATTTTTAACTATTTCAAATGGTAATTGTTCTTCGATCATTTCAAAGGGAAATTGTTTGTCGATCATCTCCAGTTGTATTTGTTCCTCAATCATTGTAAATAAAACTTGGTCGTGATTCATTTCAGATGGAATTTGATCTTCAATAACTTGACAAGGCACCTGTCTTTCGATATTTTCACACGGAACTTGTTCATGAATAATTTGTGATGGAAGTTCATCTTTGAGAATATCAGATGATACTTGCTCTTTTATAACTTGAGATAGAACTTGATATTCGATCATTTCAGATGGCAATTGTTCTTTAATAATTTCAGATGGCACACGTTTTTCAATTATTTTAAATGTGTTTTGTTCTTCGATAATTTCAGGTAAATCTTGTTTATGAATCAGTTCGTATGGAATTTCTAGTTTGCTAATATCAGTCATTACCTGTTCTTGAATTATATGACAATGAATACGATTTTTGATATTTTCGGATGGAACATCAGATAAAACGTGACCTATGGAATTTGGTATTTCACACGGTAATTGTTCCTTATTCTTTTCAGATGGCACATGTTGTTTCTCAATTATGTCAGATAGGTATTGATTTTCAATTACTTCAAAAGGAACTAGTTCTTTTACATAATAAGATGGAACCTGTTCTTGGATGACTTCTTTCAGTTCATGGACAACTTCAGACGAAACATGTTTTTCCATACCTTGAGACTGAAGATGCTCTTTGATATCTTCAGCTAAAACTTGATTTTCTAACAT
The DNA here is from genome assembly GCA_034780555.1 of Coelogynopora nodosa. Lineage (NCBI taxonomy): Eukaryota > Metazoa > Platyhelminthes > Proseriata > Coelogynoporidae > Coelogynopora > Coelogynopora nodosa. The sequence continues at coordinate 19,237 of JAUZND010016607.1, read as the reverse complement.
TTCGGGTGGCACGTGTTCTTTAATAACGTTAGATGGAAACGGATATTTGATCATTTCAGACGGCAATTGTTCATTAATTATTTCATATGTCATATGTTCTTTAACCATTTTAGATAGATCTTGTTCGTGAATCACTTGCGATGAAACCTCTTCTTCAATAATTTCAGATGTAACCTGTTGAATTATTTGACAATTGTTTTTTTCCACGATATTTTCGTATGGAACTTCGATTATATCAGATGGTGCATGTTCTCTAACAATATTAGATAAAACTTGTTCGTGAATAATTTCGAATGGAACCTGCTTTTCGATAATCTCAGATTGAAACCGTTCATGAAAAACATGATCTTGAATATTTTCAGAATGCACTTGTTCTTTGATTATTTCAGTTAAATGTAGCTTTTCGATTATCTCAGGAGAGTGCTTTTTATTAGAATCAGATGGAGCCGGTTTTTCCACATTATAAGATGGAACTTCTTCTTTGACGACTTCGTGTAAAACATGTTTCTCGATAACTTCAAATGGAACGTGTTCACCAATAACTTCTGAAATAATTTTTTCTTTAGTTATTTCAGGCGGATTATTTTCTTCTAAAATGATCTTAGAAACGATAGACAGGCTGTATTCTTTTGCTAAATCAGACTGATTATCATGTTGCATTGAGATATCTGATACATGTGGAATGTCAGATGTAGCATGTTTTTTTATCGTGTTAGGTATAGTTTCATGTTTCGTCGCTTTTGGAACTGTTTTAAATTCCTTATCCACTAAAAAAGCGGCGTGTTCAAAATGTATTTCACAAATAATATCTTCTATATTTATATCTGAAAAAGCTTTCTGTTTTTCCTCAAATGGAACATGTTCTTTAACAACCTTACATTGATATATTTCTGGTGAAGTTTCTTGAGTTTGAGAAACACCAGCTGTAACATTTTGTCTTACAGAATTTCCGTGTAAAATTTCATGCTTCGTAGATATTTCAATATCAGATTCTTGTTTCTTAATGACACAGATACATTCCATGGTCTTATCTTCATAAGATTTATAATTTGATTCGTGAAGTAGAGAAGAGCCATCTGCAGATTTGTTTTTAATTGGTAATTCAATTAAGTGCTCCGATTTTTCTTGTTCAATAACTATTGATGAAGACCTCAGGGGGGATCGAAAACTGTTACCGTCACTGAAATATGGTAAGGAATAAAAAAACTACTTAAAATTCACTAGTTATTTTAGTTCACATATTTTGAGAAAAAAAGGTATATTTTTAAATTCAGTTGATGTTTCTATCGCATTCCGTTCATATTCCATCTTACAGTAATTAAAAATTAACAGTTAATTTTCAGAAAAAAATATTGGTAAACGATTAAGAGTATATTTTTACAATATTTAATTGGAAGTATATATTGATTTTTAAGTGGACAGCGAATGATCATTTCTAAATATGAAAAACAATTCTAACTAAATATTTACGATATTATTAATATATTCAAACTATAACCCATCATACTAATTAGGAATAAATAATGAAAGTCGTAAATTTGATATTTAATATGTAACAAGTCTTGTCAGATAAGTAGGATTGTTGTATAAATGTGATTGCAGAACAGCAACCAAAACATAGATGCAGGCTTTAATATTATTTATATACAATATTAGACACCACATATGAAGAAATGAACATTAATTAATCACAATTTTAGACAAAGCGATCAGTAAATTTGAAATTACAAAATAGAGTATAATTAAGCAATAACTTCTTTCTATTGGATTTGAAATGAGTTTTGATAATTTTGGTAATTTGTATATTCCATGAAAAGCTTTCTTCCAATTTGCCCATCATATTAGTAATTTTGCAATATATTATTATATTGTATACCGATAATGTTTGATTCACCTACACTCTGCTAAAATGATATTTCGTTAAATATCCTTAAAACTAATAAAACAATTAAAGTAAATTCTTACAATCTACAGCTTACAGACTATAAAACTAAACGATTGCGCTTGCAAAAAGCTTTTAAAAAACGTCGGCATTTCTAAGATAATATTATTTTAGGAATAATATCATAATAATATAATTTTATACTGCATAAATTAGTGGTAAGCATGTTTTACTAATTAAGCAAAAATATATATACCAACTATAATACATTAATTCTACAAGTAACAATTATTTTTATCAATAACATACCACGGAAAGATAGTTTTTAAGGGTGAATGCAGACAACATGGAATATTTTCCTTGTCACTAAAATGAGACATTTAGAAAAGTTTAACATAAAACTAAAACTATATATATATATATTAAAGTGCATACTTACTTACTGTTGACGATTTGGTCAGTAATAATATATTCAGGTCTAAAAAAAATTAAAGAAAAATATTAAACAACAACTTTAAACCAGCTTCGTGCGACTAAATACAGCGCCACTGGCATTCACATAAAAGCATATAGCTACTTGCTTTCGTAGTTTTAAAACTAAAGAAATTGTTGTTTACTACAGTAATGATTATAAATAATTTAAAATTTAGTTTAAATAATACCTTTTGAAGTCGCGATACCTTTTTGTTTTATGAAACCAATCAACTGATCTTCCTATTCTTTAGCCACCGCCAACCAGTCACTTGATTTATTTTTTATATCTTAAATCATTTTTACTCGAAACTTCATATAGTATCGGCAATTTACATACTTCGTCCTTCATTTTTGCCTCAAATTCATCTACGTTATCAATAATTATAAAAACTATATTAATTAAAATTAGTAGAAACATGAATGCTACGGTCAATTGTTGGTCAATCTTAAAATTGTGTATACCTTGTGTATTTCAAATAGATAATTCTGAGCTAAAATGAAAGTTCGTACACTTCGGTACATCGATAAAAATATAACTTGATTCTATCCGTGTGCGGTTATGTGAATATAACTTTATTCATATTGTAGCTAACTACACTAAAATAATATTGAGTTATTGTGCATTTAAATATGAATAAAACAAGGCTCAAAATTGGCTATACAAAATAAAGACACACTTGAAAAAAAAAACTTCTAATCATCCGATTAAGCTGAAATTTGGTAAACAGATACCTTCTAAAGATTTGGCAAGCTATTTTCATTTTTAATCAATTGGTATCGTTTGACCTGATTACGTCAAAAACTCCAGTATAGGTAAACTATGGGAAAATAATTATACATGCTATATATTAACTCATATATATTATGCTATAACTTTTGATCAATGCAACCAATTGACTTTATTCCTTTTGCATCTGATTTCGCACGAGATCTATTTGGTATATTTTCTTATTATACTACTTATATATAAGATATAAGTAGTATAAATTGCTATTTAATAATAATTTATTTTATTAATTAATTAAAGATCTATTTGGTATATTTTATTATTATACTACTTATATATAAGCTATAAGTAGTATAAATGCTATTTAATAATAATTTATTTTATTATTCAAGTTCAATGTATATATCTCACGATAAACTTATTTTTTCTATTAATGTTGCAAGGTTTAGCTTCTAATATCATCTGCAAATTAGAAAACCAATGGAGGAGGGAGGGTTAAAATGGTTCAATTATAACACGTTTTCTCTGGTATGTTAAAAAATTATATTTTTTAATTATAGATGGAAGTATTTTACCCACCGAGTAAAAAAAATCAATCAAAAACTTCATTTCTTTGAAGAAAAAAATGTTATACGCCCACTCCTTGGACGAAGAGTTAAGGAAGTCACCTACTCCTGCCACTTATTGTCAAAAAAACTTTCTCAAAGAAAGTATTAACAATATGACCATGCAATTTGGACCAAGGAAACTAAAATTAGTTGATTTTAATTTTTATAATATTTGTTCGACATTATAAAAACTTTTCATAGTTTGTAAAAAATTCAGTTTGAAAATGGCGAAGCTAGACTTTTGTCGACAAGTCAGATATAAACGGTTGCAATTTTGAAGCGCAGCATAATTTCATTAAATATTATTAAGAAAAAAAGAGACAATTTTTTTAAATTCCTGCTTTTAAATAGGAAACGCAATACGAATAGTTAAACAAATAATGCAATAATCGTTCCACATTATTATCTATTCAAAAAATAGATATCAAATAAAGTTTAGTCAAATCTGATAATGGAAAATATGAAATCCCAGGTGAGAATAGGGGAAGGTTTCTCGTTCCTATATAGTATCAAAATGTAGTAAGTATTGGGAAACTTTATGCATAACAGTTGTGTAGGAGTTTTTAATTAATTAATATTACAAAAATTCAAACAATTATTCAATTTTCACACTAATAAATATTAATACTCTATTCGGCGAACAGTGACTAAATAACGGTTATGCTAAATGGCTTCAGATACTCCACAAATAATAAATATATGTCTAATATATATTTAAAAAAATAAAAAATTGTTGTGTTTTTGCCATTGGATTCAAATTATTACAAAAATATATTACAACCTACAATCTACCGGTAAAATAAAGTAAGCTACATACCAAAGTGCTAATGCTAATCTAATAAATATTGATTTAATATTATTGTTAAATATACATACATTAAATAGGTATTCAATTATATTTACATTTGACCATTCTAGTGTTAAAAAGGGAAACAATTATTACCTGATATTTTCAGTTATCAAATCATCTATTATAGACCTGCAAATTAACTTGTTTTCTTCGTGGTCCAACCTGGTGATAACAACAGCGCGTTCATACCAATTGGATTTGTCATCAAGATCACGAATCGGTTCATAAAAATCGTTCTCGAAATCAGCTGAGTACTCCTATAAAAAATATTGCGTCAAATATTTTTTAAGGATCGATGGCAAAACAGCACTACTTATTCAAATATTATTTTACACATTTCTTGAATTAATACTCGAAAACCATAAAGGTGTTCACTTAGCAACCAATTTATATATATCAATATGTCACTTCCACGTCATAATGTAATTAATATTTAGAAATGGATATTAAGAAATTATATTTATAGATATGGCATGTAATTTTATTTAAATAAAATGGATTAAATATTTATGATATAACAGCACTACTTATAATTTAGATATTTTAATTTTAAACATTTTTTAATTACTCGAAAATTTTCATATTAAAGGTTTTAGTGGATAACAAAATATATGGAATAATTAAATAACGTAATTAAAGCATGACGTTCATTGTGTTTTAACATTTATTACAAAAATAAAAACAGTCATATCATATCAATGTTGTTATACAAAATAATACCAAATAGTTTTTTCAATATAAGAAACATTAAATTTTATTTTTTGTAATAAATATCAACACAATTAATGTCACTTTAAATTGGTGGTCGGACATTCGGTCACCTTTTAAGCGACCATAGCTGACATTTAATCGGTAATTTTTTTCAATTATAAAAATACAATGTCATCTTTATAAATAAAATGTTCTGATGTAGTCCTTAACCCTTCGTACGTGGAAATACTTTTCAGGGTTTGCTACGTGGAGGGGGGTATTTGCCCTCCCCTGGAAAACCAAACTTCCTACCATCCGAATAATCTGAAATTTGGTATACAGATACTTCCTAAAGACTTGTCGAGCGATTTTTTTTTAAAGTAATCAATTGGTATTATTTTTATGACCTGATTACATCATAAACGTCAGTTAGTTGACCAATAAATGCTATAACTTTTGTTCAATGCAACCAATTGACTTGATTGTTTTTGCATCTAACTCTAGATCACAAGATCTATATTTGTTGGTATATTTTTATAATTATACTACTTATACAAATAAGCCATGAGTAGTATAAATGCTATGAGTATTATTTTAAATTGCTGGTTATTTAATAAATAATTTTATTATTCAATTTAAATGGATATAATTCACGATAAATTTATTTTTTCTATTAATGTTGCAAGTTTCAGCTCCTAACATCATCGGAAAGTATGAAAACCCAGGGGGGAGGGGTATAAAATAGATCAATAATAACACCATTTTTCTGGTATGTAAAAATATTCCAAATGATATGTTTTAGTTAGATAAAAGTGTAAATGAGTAAAAAATCAGGGTCATACGTTATTTAGTTCAATCAAATATTTAATTTATTTGAAAAAAAATTGGCATACCCCCCTCCACGTATGTGGACAAATTTGTATGTAACTAAAAATAATGTTATACAATAGTATTAACATTAAATAAAACACCTAAGTAAATGCGAAAAATTAAATGTAAAATTTAAATGTAAAAAGAAAATGCGAAAAAAAAATTAAAAATAAAACACCTAAGTAAATGCGAAATATTAATTAAATAATAACGCTCTCATCCGCACCTTTTAACATTTTAAAACTGGCGCCATTTTAGTATAAATTGTCCCCCACTGCTAATATTCGTATACTGAAATTTTCCTGTGGGTATTATTAAAAATAACCTTTTTTCCTCATTATTTTGCATAAATAATTTATCTCAATTTAAATATTTTCTGTCTTGAAATAAAATTGTAGAAGATTTGTAGCCATTATTAACATATAGCAAATCATTCTAATGACATGAACTGAAAATACAGTACATTACTAATTATACAAACGTTTAATTAGTAAATATAGTTGTTTTAATAGTAATATACAATATATATACATAAAAATTTTCACAACTGTAAGACTATAAACTATGTCTAGTAGCTTCAGTAGCCACATGTTTAAGTAATATCTAAAAATATATTTGTTTTCAAATATTTTTCCTGTTCATAATTAATAAAATTGAGAATGAAAGCACTTTTTTTAAATTATTAATTACGAATTAATATGGTTTACAATAAAAATCTTATCGATATTGTGAATCTTTATTTTATAATGCTTAATTTTCTGAAACTGTATGTGCACACCAACATATTACGTTCCTGCCGTGTAAAGACGTAATTGGTATCCACTGGTAACCTAAAATTAGCTTATAATTTCTACTACTTTCCTCAACAATACATTATTTGATAAATGAATTTATATATTATTAAATATGTATTTAAAACAACAAAAAAAGTATTAATACAAAAAATATTTATACACCAAAAATGAATTTAAAAAACTTTTTTCTCTCTTTTATTCGATGCTTATATAATTAAACCACAAGTACTACTTTAATCGTCCGTTAAGTATTAAAGTTAAATTACTTGCCAATGAAATCAAAACAATAAATACCTTTCTTATAACTTAACAAATTTGAAACCCAAAAGTCTAATCATATATAGTACATAAAATTATCATGAATAAATAAAAAAATATGCAAATTCGGGTCGCCGGAATAACGCAGTCACTGAATAACAATATGTTAAATTCCCTATTTATTTTTTTAGTCTGTCAGGGTCGGAATAACGCAGTCACTTATATTGACAGTGTCGGAATAACGCAGTCACTTATTTTGACAGGGTTGTAATAACACTGTCACTTAATTTAACTGTTTTTCTGAATAACGTAGTCACTGAATATAAATTAAGTGATGGCGATATTCTAACACCGAATATAAGTGACTGCGTTATTCCGAACCTGACAAAATATGAGACGGCGTTATTCCGAATTGTAATTTTCAGTCACCGTTATTCAGTGACGGCGCTATTTAGTTATGGCGTTATTCAGTTTTGTGCAAATTTAATGACTGCGTTATTCAGCGTAACCGGAAATTATCGTTCATAACAAGAAATGAATAACCATGATAACCTAAAAAAGATATGCGTTTTCTTCGCATAAACAAAATATTATAAAACTTTATAATTATTACTTATAATACTTCTATTTGGTGGTAATTTAAACAATAAGACACATGATACATATAATACGATTAAAACAATGTTTAAAACACTAAAAAGTCAACCAACATAAAAAGCCCAAAGCAAACAATTCACTGAACAAGCCAAAGCAATTACTACGGGATGAACAATAAGAATTTGTTATTGTGTTTTAACATTTTTATTAGTATCAGTAAATATGTAGTACATAATATAAATTTTCAGAGAATGAATGATGGATGACTTGAATGCATAAAATGAATGAACACAAGAGGTAATCAAGAAAGAGACACGGGAATGGAAAGGAGCGATGTGTCTTAGCAGAACAAATGTGTTTATTCTAACAATTAAGAAAAATGTAACAAAAAGCTAGACAGATAGTTGCTAAAACATTAAAAAATTATTTTCTTCTTGATGGTTCTGTAGCTGTGGGGGGAGGTGGGGGACCCTTCTTATCCAGTTGGTCTATGTAACTGGTGATGATCTCTTTACGTTCATCGGGTAAACCTTCCAAAACCAGATATCGCTTGTCTTTCTGCATTAAACATATAAAAAAATATATTCGTTAAATGATATCGCAATATTACGGGCATTTGAATTAAAATTATAAATACAATATAAAAATCATGTATGTCTATTTTTAAGTGACCGAACTTTTATAAAAGTCATACATATTCCGTAAAAAATAACGCAACATAGACTGGAGAGCACCATGTGGGACACATTCTCATTTTTGACACATTTCAACATTTACTTTTTGCTCATAATAATGTAGTTATATTACCAAACAAATTACAAGATCTTAATTTTTTTTAATATGTACTGAAGTAATTATTTATGGAAAAGTTATCTTAGATGGCGCTATGTTCGCCTGTATTCAGCACATTTAAAAAATATGTAATATCTCATTTTTTAATCATTTTAATTTGACGCATCACTATAAAATCTATATAAATAAATGGGGGAAGGGAAAACAGATATTGACAAAAACATATCAAAAAGAATATCAAATATTTATTTAAGATGCTTAATGTGCAGACAGCTAAATTTTACCGCAAGTTTAGCTTGATTTAATAACTCTTCAAGACGATGCGTAACAACGATATCATAAAAAATTACACTATAAGTAACAATTCGAAATTATTCATATACCTCAAGAGCAGAAACAATTTCATTCCAGTGAGCATCACCACCATCATCAATAACCTTCTTTGATCTAAAATGATTAATTATTAATATAGCTTAAATAATGCAGCTGAATAGTTGTAGAAAACTAATATTACTAAATATTTATTAACTTACTTGTGACTGATTATCTTTGTTTCTTTGATTAAATCTCGAAGATCACTTTTTGCTTGGGTTATTTTCTCAGCTTGCCAAGCTTTAAACTCGTGCTCTCGTTTCTAAAACCAAATAGAATTATAAACACTTTAAATAACAATAATAGGGAATCGCAATAGAATAATAAATTTTGCATAAGTTAACTGAAAATAATAATAAGATATCGAAAAATTTCCGAATTGAAACAAGAGCTTGTCTATTTTTATAGTAATAGAAATGTACATGGCAATATACAATACGTGTAATATAAAGGCATATTGTTCAAAAGTTAATAAATTTCTTTTAAAATAATAATAATCATAATATACCTCTGTTTTATCTATAACTCTACAGAAACATAACTGCGGACACGATTATTTTTCAAACAAAACCGAAATAACCCCATCATAAATAAACAACTTATTTCAAATACCTAAAAACCCAAGTTGTATTTTTAAAATCAATTTGTTTACCCTGTCATGAGAGGAAAACTTTTCAAACCGGGGGTCTTCACGAATCAGCTTCCTAGCAGCCTTCCAAACAGAATTTAAATCAATCTAAACAAAAAATAAACAAATATAGATATAACAAACAACCCAATGTCAAACAAAAATGTGAAAAATGAAATAAAGGATTTTTTGTAAACAGATAAGATAAATAACTTACAGTTTAAGGTACCATACCGAACATAAACATCCAAATAAACTAAATTGAAAAATACCCTTTTTAAAGGATATTATTGTATTTTTTTGATTTCTTAACATAAAATAGTGGGAAATCATTGGTATTTTGGGTAGGCCTAGTCCTGTAATAAGATTATTAAGATTCTGTGACCCACCCCATCAGCCTCATTGAGCAGGCGGTGGAACATCTCCTTGTTCTTCTTACTCAACACGCCAACGTGCTCTTTGAACAGGGCCTCCCGATCACTTCTCTCCATCGACTCAGAGCATGCCTCCCAGCGTGCGTCCTTCCTCAGCGCCTTTTTGGTTTCCTTCCAGGACACACCAGAGTCACGCACCATGTCCACTAGCAGCGCCTTGAAAATAACCATTTGAGTAAAAAAAAAAAGGTAAAATATTACATTCAGTAAAAACTGTTTCAATATTTTTTAAATAATATTTATTGTTTAAACAATTCACTCTTCCACTTTAAAGTCTTCTAAGTTTCTTTCAAAGCAATTCCAGCCAGTCCATTGAATCACCATAAACTGTTCCTACCTTGAATGTCTGCACGGCCTCCTCGCGCATATGCTGCTCACGCTCCTTATCTCGTTCGCGCAAGGACGATGACAAGGCCTCCTTCACCTCCTTCTCCCGTTCGCGTATAGAGGCCTCCTGGCGTTCTTTGCGTTCCCTGTCACGACGATTTTCGCCATCTTCACTCGACTTTTATGGTGGGAAATGAGTGGGGACTAAAATAAACAATTTATATATTTTTATACTTTTATGTACTGTCATACCCGAACTTATTGGACATTAAGTAATTAGATTTGAAATTGTACTTTACATTTAATTTGTATTTAAATAAATACAATTTAGTTTTTACAGTAGAAAAAAATATTTTGTAAAAGCAATATACATACAACTTTTAATGACAATAATTAATAATTTTTTACCATTTCAAACAATTATAGGAATTATCATATCTCAATTCTGAGGAAACCAATATTGTATTTCTAGATGTCTCTCAAACCCTTTTATACATTCGACAATTATTGACAGTACTTACAATCATTAGTAAAATAACGGGCAAATATACATTTTTAATTAAAAAATTAATTAATATTACGTAAAAGTAGAAGAGTTACGTGATTAACGCTAATGACGTCTAATTTGTCTGAAAACACACAAGCGTTACTAGAATGACAAATTATTGGTAATTCGCCGAAAGAGCGAAAGTAAAAAATCCTAGATTTTAAGGAGAATCATTTAAAAGTTCACAGTTGATTCACTGATTATACCAACCAAACTGATACAATATTGTAGTTAAGTTTCTATCAAGTTTATCAACAGGTATATATTAAAAAATACAGTCTACTCCTCTTAAACCGGACTCGCCTAATATGGACGATTGTTCCAACTGCATGCTAAATAAAAACCAATATTGATTTGTTATCGTTTAAATAGCACCTATAAACCTTACGCGCCTAAATCGTGCCCAAATCCCTTACAAAGTATTATAATGTATTTAGCTCCATGTAATCAGGACGCCATTTCAATTATAGTCTTGTAAAGTAACAGTACATTCATAAAACAGTAATTGATAGAGAGGTAGCCGTGCATTAAAGTAGCAAATAAAATTAGAAGTTAACTATATTTACTTTTTTCAGTGACAATATATAGAACACGTGAAAATATTGTGTTGTCTATAGTTGTGTTGTCTATTAACTTGAAACGGACGGTTTGTTTAGATTTACGGTTGTCCTGTTTAGACAGAGTAGACTTAAAACAATATTTTAGTAATTCAACCAGAAATGGAGATATTGAAACGCCTTTTGAAAATTACTGACGAAAAGATACATAATATTGTTCAATGATATAAATATAGTAAATTATAATAGTCAGATAATCTTCTTTAACACATGAAATATGATAATTCTACGTACAGATACCTCAAAACACAACATAATGTAACCACATACATAAAAATTTGTAAATAATCAATGTAATCAATGATAAAAAAACCTTTGAAATATTTATAATTTTAAAAATTATTTTTTTACGTTTGCAAAAATTAACCAAAATATAAAGTCGTATGGAAACTTTTAACCCCAATTGATTGTTGTACTATGAATAATTTACTATAATTTCCACAATAATAATATTACTATTTCTTTTTATTACATCATCCAATTTCCGCACAAAGTCTCTGAACCAGTCTTCACGTCTGGACGAAGAATCGACGGCCTTATAACGTGGATCAGTGTCAATTTTCTTTTTCACTTCACTCCAGTGGGAACTTCGAGACAAACTCTTTTGTTCTTTGAGAAGAGACGTGAAATCACTTTTCATCTGTATGGTATGGGTGGGATTTAAAGGTTGGGGTAGGGATGGGATAAAAACATCGTGTTAGAAAACGATTAAGTAAATACTATTGTTTGAGCAAATATGCATTATTTTTTGACCCAATATTAATCAAGCAATTAAGCAAGATTTTATGTTCTATAAGCAAATTGGCTATCGTTTCTTGCATGAAATAGTTTAAAATCCAAACATAATGCTAGGTGATTATTAATATAATAAAATATTATGAATTTAAATGTTTTATTAACACAGAACAGTTTTTCATTGGGGCAAAATATAATCATTCGCTCTGTTTAAACATTATGTGATTTTTTTGTAAAAATTGACGTGGAATAATTTCAAACATTAAAAGCCATGTTTCGTTATAGTTTTTCCAATAATTAAATAATTCATGTATAATAACCAATTAAAATAATAAATTTTACTGTACTATTTGAAGAAAGGTTGCATTGGAGTCTCTCTTAAAATGCTCTGTTAGTTTATAGTACAACATATAATAGTAATACAATCACCAAAGTTGTACAATTGTAAAATAAGATGCTTGAAGTATGAATTTCGTTTCTTTTTGCAAAAAAATACAAAGTATATAATGTAGAAAAATATAGTTTTCTATTAACAAATATTGTATATTGTAAGGATTTTATATTATTCAATTCATTATACAATAAAAAATACATGTTCAACATCGTTGAAAAATGTGTTACTCAATTAAGGGTTAGGACAATCCCTTTATTCAAAAACACTTTCGGGTGTGTAGCACGTTAATAGTGTAATTATGTAAAACTATAAAACTATGAATATTAATTATAATTAGCATTCTAATCAGAAGTAAAGTAGGTGCATCCGTCTGGGCGTGAAAATAAATGATCTACTCGTGAAAATCATTTGACATGACTTACTTAGGGATACTCCAATAACTGAGAGTTAATTTCAGAATGACAATTTCTATTTGAAATGTTAGTATGCTAAATAATTATATTTAGTACGGTAACTATATAATATCAATTGACGAAATGTTTACTAAGATCATAAACCTCTACAGATTCACAAAAGTTGTTAACTAATACTCTTGTGTTAATTAATTAATTTCATAAAGTATTGACAAGGGCCAAATTAAACCAAGTAATCTTAGTAACCATATTATATTTTAATCAATTACTTTTTTTAATTTTACTTAATGTTTTATTTATTTGAAAACCAGAGGCTGCTAAATGTTAAGAGAGGTCCAAATCACTCTTTCTAAAAATCATGGTTTCTAATATTATTTTAGACTAATGCAGATGTATTACACAGGAAATCTAGAATTTATCATAGTAATAAATTACACCATAAACAAGAGTAAGCTTTCAAGGTTTGGAAAATATTCAGCAATTATACGTTCAACATTTATAATTTATGTGCATGACAAAAATGTCGTATCACATAAACTTCCAAGTATGTGAAAAACAATTAGTAAAATACGGAATAATTAAATGTAAAAATATGCATAAAACAGAATACAAATAATATTGCAATGATGTCAAATATAGTAATGACACCTTTTCTCGCAGGAAAAACATCGAAAAATGTGAAATTATCGTACAAAACCTTGAAAATGTTGAATTTAATTTTTATATACATTGATAAACATATTCAAGCATTGTTAAATGACTACTGTCTGAAGAAACGTATTGCATTGGTTGAATTATTATTGTCGATAATCATGTAAAATGATAAATCGACGAAAATTAGTTTTAATACGGTAAGATGTATAATTATAAACGTCAAAGGTCATCGCAGTGTAAACATAGGTAATGGGGCCTAGTACTGAAAAATGCATTGTATAATATGTTATATAAGAAAAGACATGTTAAAATAGTAAACAGAAATACGATAGTCAAATGTCAAAATATATAACATAATCCAAAAATATACCAAATTAATACAGCACACAACAATAATAATAAGTTTAATCGAAGGATTTATATATATTTCTATAAATCTAAATATTAAATAATATATTAACGGGACAAAGTACAAAATAATAGGGAAAACACATTTTTATATTTCGCTATCCTATAATAAGATTTAACATAAATATTAAGCAGTTATAAATATATTCATAAACCAAATTTTAAACTGCAGTTTGTTTTAAACGTAAGTGTGAATATTGACTTAAAATAAACAACATATTATAAACATATAAATCTCAGCTAATTTATAAAAGGTTTTGCCCTTTGCAAAATATTTTTCTTTTTACTTTCTCTAAATAAAAGTAATGATAGATTAAAAAAATTATGAGAAAACTGGTTTCAAGCATAAAGACGTACGTTCTATAAACCAGCATACAGCTATGAAATAAAAATAAAGACCCATTTTAATTCAAACGACATGCACAAAGGTGCATAAACAATGAAGTAAATACATCTTAAATGAAGTAAAGACAACGATAAACACATTTTATTAAATGAAACATCAACTAAAACCACTGCCAATTGAATATTATAATTAAACTAAAACATAATGTTTCAAAATGAGTTTATTTTCAATGGCAATTGTGTATGTTGTATACTTACAGTATTTATGCGCCTTGGTGTAATTTGCAAGTTTTGTCTAAGACTAATGTTTCCTAGAACATAATTATACCTAATTTAAAATAAATAATATTAAATTAGTTGTCATCTCTATAAATGTTATTCTAGAGATATACAATTCACAATTGAAGGTTATCAGTAAACGGTCTCTTCTATTTGTAGTATATACCATACAGAGTATTATTATTAATAATTTACCTTCATATTAAAACTTCCATTCGAGTTTAGTTCCTTGTTTACGCCATTCCAATAAATTTAGCGAATACTTAAAAGAAAGAAAGATAACATATTTGCAACCTGCTCGCAATTCAATAATGAGCTCAGATATACTTATAATATGGTAATAGTAGCCGAAATAACACTAGTTAAAAGAAGGCTACCATACCATTTGCAGCAGTCTCGCAAATCAATAGTGAGCTCATATATACTTATAATACGATATAAGTCACCGAAATAATTTAGGCCTAATCAACTACATTTTACCTCTGCCCATGTAAGTGTTATTTTTAATCTAACGCTGACAAGGATGTAGACGACCTAGCGTGGGTTGAGGTGTAATGTCCCTAGATTTTTGCGGTTAGGAGGGGCCTCACACTCATGATAACATGTCATCCTGATTGATGCTGTTTTGGTGACTTCGTTGCTGTCTTTGGCTGACTGGTTTGTGCTTGTCTGGTGTAGCTGCGGAGCGGGACATCAGCAGCCCAGATGATCCTTGCGAGTTCCATGCTTAGCGGAGGCACCCCGCACCAATCCTTAGGCATGACATCTTAGCGAGCAGTTAAGAAGGGGGGTCACGGGGGCAATCCACCAGGACAAAAACAATACCAGATGGATGATGATGGTAGGAAGTACAACTCGAATCGTCACTATGCTGGTCTCACTCGATTAATACATATTACGGTAGTGACTATAATTCATTACTGAATACATTAATTTATTGCAATACTAATATTGACCTATTTCTATGCAATACAATTTTTTAATGGAAACTTAATAAATTTATTCTTAATTATAATGTAAGCTTTCACTGGGTCGAATTAATCAAAAGTTTTAAAAAAATAATTAGAAATAACGTTCTATATAATATGCGTACAAAGATAAAATATATTATCATATGGTATTGCACGGAAGAGCAACGATTTTTATTTCTCTTATTCTCATGGAAAGCTGGAAAAACGGCGTCTTTTTTCATTATAAATTAAAACAATAAGGATAAACAATGTTAAATACGCATTTCAGTTAGTGCAGTGCAGTAATATATTACGGAAAAGATAAACGCTACAGTTACACTTTTAAAGGCTGGTAAAAACTCAATGTTAAGAAACATCTATAAATTACATTATTTAATTATGTTGTTTTACAGTTATGGCCATAATTAAAATCGACATTACAAAAAAACAGTATTCGCGACAAAAAATAATAACATTAAATATGTTCAATCAGACTCATTATTATTATATAAACTACATATCGCACAAAATTATATTCATAATCTATGAAACAAAAAATATATATGTATATTTGATATGATGGTGAATTAATATATCGATAAAAAATTAATTAACTGTCGCTCCAGCATTCCGCCATACTTGTGTAACTATTAGAAATCTGAATGTTTTAGAGGAGAACACTCTTGACTTTATCATTCATGTGAAATTATGTTTTACGGTTATGAAATTATGAAAGGGCTTAGAAACAGTAAAATAAATATTATTAATAACAATGACTAATGTAATATAACATTTTTAATTGTTTAACATACAAAATTTCAACCGCGACAACTAACAAAAAGTGAACATTCTTTAAACTATAACAAATCAATATAAATAATTAACTGAATTAAACTCTGTACGTATACATATTTGAACACAATCTTCTTTAACGTTTTTTTTTAATTTGAGAAT
Organism: Coelogynopora nodosa; assembly: GCA_034780555.1. Taxonomy (NCBI): domain Eukaryota; kingdom Metazoa; phylum Platyhelminthes; order Proseriata; family Coelogynoporidae; genus Coelogynopora; species Coelogynopora nodosa. Next base: position 2,638 of record JAUZND010016607.1, on the reverse strand, counting down.
ATAATTATTAATAGCGGAATACTGGAGGTTCAGCCAACAGCATTCAATTAATATAAAAAATTATTTTATTAGATAAATGGTATGTAAAAATAAAAAATACTTAAATTACGAATACAGCAGTACATAAAAATAGATACGGAAGTAGTAAAAATTTTAACGCAACATAAATCGAGCATACATTACTAACTAAACGATATTACAAAATAATAACTTATTAATTATTCATGGAGATGGATATATTGTCATGATAACATATTCTATTATAGTTAGTGTAATGGGTAAAAAGTTGAGCAGTAGGCTATTATGCACATATTTATAAAACGAATTAACGAAATATAACCATACCTAATGTAAAGACATTAAAATAAAATTAGTGATAATATCTATTATTATAGTTAAGCCAAACGTATATAAACTGTATATTCAAATAGTTGTCGATTAAAAATAAGACGCACTTTACACTATAAAAAACCTAAGTGATGATTAGTTACAGCTCTAAATAATACTTATTATCGTTTACGTTCATTTGAACTACTTCAAATATCAGTTTGAAATAATTAGCAGCCACAACATACATATTTTATTAAAACTTCCTGGAATTGTATATTAAAATAACCCACGATATATTATCGTTAAATGTGCAACTATGTGGTTCGTTTGCGGTAGTGTTAAAAAGAAGTACAGCTTAAGACATATAATTCTGCTAAGCCACCGATTGAAATGTGCAATGAAGATGACCATAAAATAATCATGGTCTAACACAAAATACCACTGTCTGGTTGAAAAACACCTGCTTCACAAAACAATCAAGGGAAGCTTCGGTTAGCTTCACATTGTAAATGTTATTAACGTACTAACGTTAAAAACAGTACAAACCAGATATTGACTAATCGAGAACCATTGATGTTAAATAAAATTTTACTTACCTTTTCCTTTTCTTTATGCTTGTCGTCTTTTTCCCTTTTCCTCAAATCTGCCAGATAATCCTGGAACATGGATTCTCGTTCCCGCATCTTCTCAATTTTACGTAATCTGTCATCTTTGGCAAATTTGCTTGCGAATTCGCTGAATGATGATCTGAATAAAGTACAAACATTCATGTATACTTTAGATGCAGTCAAAGCAAACATATCAATAAAAGTGAAGTTGTCGTGTGTAATGCTTATTTTAATTTCTTTAAATAGCTATTATTTATTATTTATATATTTAACATTACTAAATGAATTGTAAATAAATTATTAAGTGATTCATAGAATTGATTGTAATTTCTCCCAAAGAAAAGAAACAAAAAATCAAAAGCAAGACCTTGAACTTTCATTTTTTAACAAAACGGAAGGTACTGCAATGGTTAAACAATGTGCTAACATTTCCAATTTTACATATACACCAAATATAAGTATAAGTGAATGTAATTGTTCATCGTTATCTCGAGAATCTAACAGAATGAGATGTTTCTCAAAAAATCATGAACAGAATATTATTATTATGCGCATAGTGCAAAAGTAAAAGAACAATATATTATTATTGACTAATTTTACTTTAATTCACAAAGATTCACAAGAATATCTAACAAGTGAATTGACACCAGATGTATATAGAGGAAAACGGGTTGGTTTATTTCAGTCTGTAGTTTTCATATACATATTCCCAAATTATAAAAAAGCATTCATAGATCAAAAAGATGAAAATCTAATTGTTTATTGTATGAATATTAGTTAGTGATATTATCTCTGATGAATTTCTTTTAATAATTTAAATAAGAAGGATGACGTTCGAATCTATTACTTTGAATTCAGCAGATGAAGTAATATAAAACATGATGAAATTGTTTTATTGATCTAATTTGGCGTGTTATAAGTTTACAGTTATTTGGGAAACCAACACGGAACTTGCAGAAATGTCGTACAGAGCACAAAAATAGTGAAGCTCTACTCTAAAATTTATTTCCTAAATAGCACTTAAATTGTTTTTAATGAGTTTACTATTATGAATTAACATAAAAATGATACTATTTACGGATAATTTATAATAAATATGTGAATATTTTTTTTCTAAAATTTACATTACTTGTGTTAAACTCAAACTTAAAATTACATTAATACATATTGATAGAAATCCATTTTATCACACAATAAAACTGAGCAAATAATATTTTCCCCAAATCTATTTTATATGAAACAAACACCACAGTACGCAACATTTATTCAACACAAACCCAAACAAATCCCTATTAATAGAAATCGTTAAAAGGGTGCATATTATACATAGTAAAATTGTTAATTTGTCCGATTTTTGATTTCGATGGATAATTGTACTTTAAAATGCGTCGAATTCGAATATGTAAGTTAAAACTATGTACCTTTAAGAAAAATAGTATAAAATTTATTTTAAAGTTATAAGGTTGTTGAATATTTTTCGAATAAAAATACACAATTTAATGATTTTTACTGAAATTTTATGGCAGAGGTCTATTGAAACTGGAAAATTTATATACAAGAATGTCCTTGGTGATGGGGACTCAAAGACTGTCATTCAGTTAAATAATTTGAAAGTTTATGGATATATTGAGATTACTAAAAGAGAATGTGTGAACCATGTCTCAAAACGATTGTCAACCGCTCTCAGAAATGTCAAAAAA
>JAUZND010016596.1:0-26986 GCA_034780555.1 Coelogynopora nodosa | reverse complement strand
CCAGTATCTAAGGAAAGTAATTCGATGAAAGATTATTCATACTTATTTTTACATTGAATGGTGACAATTGCATAGTTATTATGACTTATAATGAGTTTTTTTCTTATCGAAATGTGAATTTTTTGTTTAGGTATTAAGCCTTTGCTTGTCGTCATTGTTGAACCCAACCAAAAATCCGATTCAGAAGACGTAAAAGATATGATACAATATTTCTCGAATGAGTTGTCAATTGGAGCAAGTTCAATATTTGTTACGCCAAATATGGTATTGGACTCCGAACGGCCAATGACGATTCTCGAAAAGTACATTTTTCTTACTGTAAGTTGTTCGTTGATTAATTATTATAGTATAAATAGGTATTGTAACTAGATATAGTCACAATCACTGGAAACAGAATTTGAAGAAATTGAATAAAGTTGTTTCTTGTACATATTCCGTAGTTCATATTATGTATGTTACCATAAAAAACATTTAATGTTTTCAAAATGTGTTCATTAAAATTTTATTTTATAGATATGTCTTTCAGTGACTCTTACAAATATTTATAAATAAACTAATAGTCAATAATGTTTTTATACATACATTTTTTGGTTTGTTAATTTCTTATTTAAACATGATTATTTTTAGGTTTGGGATCAGGCAATTACCTCGGCAATACAGTATGTTCGAGTCAACAAAAGTAATATAGATATTATAATCATTATTTTTAATAACCAGTATACGACAAGACTTATCATTTTCATATCTTACTTTAGAAGCTGGTATGAAAGAATGGTTTGATGAACTTTCCAAGACAACTTTTATTCCGGTAAGTATGTATATACGGAATAAAATGTATTTTATAATATTTTTATAAATTTGAAATTAATTTTTTAAATTATTAAAAGAAATTTGTATTTAATTTTACCAAACGTTTCTTTATTTACCTTATAGAATAATATTATCATTAAGTAATAACCACGCCACGTTTACATTAATAATAATTTTTTTTTTATATTTAATATTTAATATTAAGTTGAAGATGTTGAAAAAAATAAATAAATGTTAACAAAGGCGGTATTTGTTCATGTGTATTGTAAATGTACAAACCGCAATACATTTGATCTATTTTGGATGTCGGTGGAACGAAACAACATTTAAATATACTTTGAAATGGACATTATTTCATTTTAATAAAATCTACAAAACCTTTATTTAAATGCCCACACTTTTCCCTTATTTGTTATATATTATATGTTAATAATATCTAACACTATTTTTTAATATATTTATTCTCAATATATGCATCCAATTTTTATTTATAATGTGGTATAAATATATTTGTATTGTGGCTTTTGTAGCATTTTTAACATAATCGTCAACATTGGCTGACTGATATATAACTTGTTATCATATTAATAATTTTGCCGATGAAGATGGAATAAATATTAAACTATCAAATTATTAATTAATGTTCAACTAAGATAGTTATTACTTGTGATATGTTCCCCAATCCTGATAGACATTCAAAATAGCTATGAGCCAGTGTCATTTTTTAAAAACGGTTTAAATTTAACAGACTTGTGATTTATTAGGGCCATATACATATATTGCTAGATGATTTCAATGAGGATTCTGACTAAGTCTAGTTTCACTCAGCTTGATTTTGCTACTTACATATTAATGTTTATGAAAATTACGACTACATGGACCCAACTATTTTTGTTTCGTATCAAATTAATAAATAGCAATTTATGAATCCAATTTTTTTTATTAAAGTTACGCAGTAGTACTTTCTGATCTTATAGTAAGTTATTAAGTATTTAAAGTTATTAGGAAAAATCTCTCAGTCGCTACTTATATATATTGTCTTGAACTATATAGAAACATTGTTTTCCTAAATTGCTGTCAAGTAACCGACTGTTGTTGCAAACTCCCCAGAAAAATCCCTAGCTATCCTCCTCATGGTAAAGTATCTGAGTGTTCTTAATACTTCTTACACTTGGCTGTCTTCTTGTATTGTACATTTGGAGCGTCTCGTCTCAAGATCCAACATTAGTCAGCCAGCATGTATTGATGGCACCAGTTTCCTAATGTACTTTATCCATATAGATGATATCCTCCTGAACGTGTTTGCCTTGCTCATCACTGGTAGCTCACACATTGTCTTGAAAACATTAAATGTCAATACAATAAGTATATCCTTCTCGACTTGAATAACTACTATTAGTCTGGATCATGCTCAATCCCGAATTCCTGAGAAAATACATCGATTTCATTGCAGTAGCAGAGGGACTCCTGCTTCTTGTAGAATGCTGTAGTCTCGAGCTAAGTAGTTCTGATTGCTAATTTTTAATGTTCATATCCAGACATACTCATTGAACTCGTTCTGGGTGACGAGATGTGGAGATGTAAACAGTGGCGGCTTTTTATTCTCGTCAGATCAGCGGGATAACAAATAGCAATGAATTACTAAATTATGGATCCGCTGAGCCGTCCATGAAGAACGGTATCGCAATTGGTATAGCATGTGTGAAGAGACCATCATATATGCAATTTATAGTATAGGAGTGATGATAAGCTCAGGGTTAGGAGTTTACAACACCTTTTGTAAGTTAAGAAATTAACTAGTTAATCTATTATTTCAAGAATAAGCGATAACAAAATGTGTAGCAAAACTTACCAGCAAGACATGAACGATTATATATATATATATATATATATATATATATTTAAATAAAAACAATACAATGTTTGACATACTAAAACCAAAACTTATGAAAATGGAATGATGGTAACATAACGAATAACAATACATTGCTATTTTGAGTCTATTTTTGAGAAGGCTTTTTTAATATAAAGATGTTGACTATATTTGGCCGTAGCATATATATATATATATATATATATATATTATATAATTATATACATATATAAACTCTACAAAGCTAAATGCGGCCAACTATATTAATATATGTATTGAATTGGTTTAGATCAAACCTTAAAAATAGATCTCAGGCGGTTCGTGTTGACGGTTCTAACTCTCCATTTGTTCCAATACATTGTGGTGTTCCCCAAGGCTCAATATTGGGCCCAATATTATATTATTTATATACTACTCCAGTCACTGATATAATTTCGTCATATCATCTACAACACCAGATTTACGCTGACGATACTAATATATATATCTCCTTCCAAAGTGACACTTTAGTCTCCAGCGTTTCAGTTCTCGAGTTATGCTTATATAATGTATATGATTGGTTCAATTTAAATCGATTGAAATTGAATCCTGACAAAACGGATGTTTTTATATGTGGTACTGTCCAAAGATTGGGTTCTCTTGATTTTCCTAATCTCAATGTCTGTGAACAGACCATACATCATTCTTCTAAAGTTAAAAGCCTTGGTGTGACTTTTGACAAATTTCTCAAATTTGATATTCCTATAAAAAATATCAGCAAGTACTCGTTCTTATTCATCAGGAATCTATATCGTATTCGCCATTTCATCAATGAAGAAACTGCTAAACTCTTAGTTTGTGCCTTTGTGTTTTCTGTTTTGGATTATTGCAATATTTTGCTTGTTGGCTGTTCATCCTTATTACTAAACCGGCTTCAAAGAGTTCAAAATTCTTGTGCTCGGTTTGTTAAATGCTTACCAAAATCATCACATATTACATCGGTTATAAAAGACCTTCATTGGTTACCTATTCGATTGCGATTAAATTCAAAATCTGTTGCATGGTTCATAAGACAATTTTTGGAAATGCACCAACATACCTGAAAAGTCTTATTAATCCAGCTGCATCTTCATCTATCCCTGTTATTTTGCGCTCAAAGTCCCGGTTCGACTTCATCAACCTATATCTAAGGTGTCATCTGCACGTGGAGCCTTCTCTATTTCAGCACTGCAGCGGTTTGGAATTGTCTTCCCCCTGACCTTAGATCTATTAATAATTTTGACACTTTTAAATTTAAACTTAAATGTAATTTTTTCAAATAATATTTTTACTTCCACTTTGAACTTCCACTTTGATTGTACTTGTATAGATTTTTGTGGTTAAATATATATTATTATTATTATTATTACTGAATAATAATGTAGTAATTTAATTGTCAGTTACGATTTTGCCAGCGATTGTTAAAAGTGTTTTAATTAATTTACTCAATACAATAATTTACAAGTACACGCATTTTGTGTACCTCAGATACACGCGCGTTGTGGCTCATAATTGGGGCAACACATTTCGAGCCAGCAAGAAGGTTGCGACCACCCTGAGCGACCCTACCCTGCACAAGAACATGAAGAAGAAGTACCTGCTCCAGCAGTCCAACCCGACTCATCGGGAGAGTGTGTTCCGCTTGATGACTCGGGAGATTGCCCTGCGCACTGACAAGGGCAAGCTGCTCATGAAGACCGAAAATAATGAGGCTCAGCTGGATGAAGTACAGGTGGGTTGCTAACTACCTTTATTACATTTTTATGCTGATCTTGTAGCGTACTTTTGTGTGGCACCGAGGACAAAGGGGGTCTTTTTGTCTCTTTAGTGTGAATTGTTTACCTGTATATTTTACATTGCGGTGCATCTGTTATGAAATATGAGTATTGATGTAGATTCTTGCGAAACTATGTGGTTTTATGTGCTAGGGTTTTATTATATAAAGTTTGTGTCATTTTAAACAGTCTATATTTTCTTGGAAATTATTATATAAAGTTTGTGTCATTTTAAACAGTCTATATTTTCTTGGAGAAAACAGGGTGGTGTGACTGTGCGGAAAGTAGTAATCATCTTAGCTAAGAATCTAACCCGAGGTACAATTCAGTAACACGAAGTTCGTTTTCGTCTTGTGCACGATTTTACTTCGAAAGTATAAATTCTATTGATTTATTAATATATTTTTTTAAATTGTATAATATATTAGATATTGCTATATTAGAAATGATCTCATAACATTTTAGTAGTTGTTGTGATTTAAAGAAATCGAATTTGAATCTCGACATTCCCCAACAGTTGGGCGAGTACAACTTCAACAACGCCAACGACGTCTCCGAGTTTTGCCCACTGACCCAGGAGACCGAGGCAGCGGAGGGGGAACACGCCGATGGGATCAACTACCTGGACGTTGCCTATGACGACGACGATGACGACGTCGAGAACTACGATCCGGGCAATCCCTTCGAGGCAGCGGGAGGCTTCCCCGCCCCCTACGGTGCTGAGGGGGAGGGGGACCAGAAACCGCTCGATCTCATCGCAGAGCCGCGCAAGATCGCCAAGATCGATATCGGCTACGCCAAGGCGGCCAAGCGGATCAACGTGAAGCAGTTGAAGCGGGCGATGTGGATCTACCTGACCAATGACGAGAACCAGCCGCCGATTGTGCACAACGTGATGGCGGCGGCGGCGACTTCGCAGTCCCAGTCGCTGTCGCAGTCCTCCCTGTCGGTGGCGGATGAGACGACGTTGACAGGTGGCGGGCGGCCGTCGATGGGAGTGAGCAGTGTGATGGAGGACAAGTGTCTGTCGGGCCTGGTGAGGGAGGTGCCCCGGCGGGTGCCCAGACAGACTGCCGCCGACCTGAGTGTGCCGATCATCCTCACCTGCCTGCTCTATCTGGCCAATGAGAAGGTGGGTGGTGGGGGACCAGCCGTCGTGTGCTGTCGAGAGTCCCCTCTGCTTTGGTGTAGATTGTTTACCGCTATGATTTGGTGTGGTGTTCATGCATTAGCGTTAAAATGTAATCAATAACTCTATTAACCGAAACATTAACTGAAACTATATGTAAAGGAAATATTCTGTAGAGACAGGTAGCACTCAAATACGTAATGCAAAAAAAATTCAAAATATCACTACAACACATAACACAAATTAATGTTACTTTTTAAATACAATGCTAAAAAAGTTGTAAAAAATTAATGAATGCAAAATATTTTTGAGTTCTACAAGAATTTCACAATTAAACATAAATTGTATCGGGAGAAGATATTGTAGCTCTTGTTTCATCCCCATTTTTGTTTTCAATAATTTTATTTGTTTACTTTTAAATAATAACATATCATATTCTTTGTATTATTTACTTAAAATAATGATAGTTTTTTTACATAAATTGATTTTATCCAATCGATTTTATTGATTAACATTTATTTTGTTCGACCATTTTGAAACTATTGGCATTATAAATTGCATTTTATACTCATCAATAAATTAGTTTAATATACGCTTAGGGTATAATAGAACTCTTTTTGGGAGAAAGAGGGACGGCATCAACTGTCTTTTTATTTGTATTTTTTATTTTTACAAAATATTTTTATTTTTACCATCGGCAAATTCAAATTTGCAGTAAAAATGGTTATGAAGAGTTTTAAATTTAGTTTGATTTACGTTCCTACGAATGATGTATATTTTTTCTGGATTTACTTATAATAATATATATTACTGCTTAGGCTAGCAGCTGTAGTATAGTTTAAATTATCATTTATTTCTAATTTTTCCCTTATTCTGCTGCTAGAGCATATTATTATTTTGATCAACTTTCATGAAACATATTTAACATATGAAAAAGCTATAGTTTCTTTCTGTTTACAAGGATCTCAAATTTCATTAAATTTATGTAAAACCCAACATAGAGAAGCCTAAAAGCAACATTTTTAAAGTCTGTTTTGGTTTGAGTATGTCACGTTTGCGCTCTTTGTGCAGAATTCTTATGACATCTTGATAGCTGCTATTTGTCTTAATTCTTTTTTTTAGCTTTTTATGCTTCCTTACTTTTAGTATGTCATTGCAGTAAGTTTAGCGGAACAACATATGTATTAAAGCCAATTAATTAACATATTATAATTACATTTATACATAAAATATGCCTTTTAATTTTAAGCTATTATTTAAATTTGACGAAAAGTGAATACCATTATTGTCATTTTATCACTTTTGATTATATGATTTTGAATTGTTTATTCTATTTTTTTTTTATTAAAAGGAACTAATTTACTTAAATTGGTCTCAATTAATAAAACCGTTTGTTTTGACAAAGCTATTTTGCACTAGTAACACTAACACTTTATAACAGTCAAAACTAATTGAATGGTATATTGACTGTCAAAAATCCTAATTAATGTCTTTTTATATTTCATAAAATTTCGTATATCATGTTAAACATTACTGATATATATATTATTTTTTTATTATTTATAATATCAATAACTATTATTAGCAATCGATATGCATGTTCAATGAAATTTTCATTATTTGTCCGTCTCTGTTCTAATAATGTTGTGTTCAATTTTCCAATATTCAGTTACAAATTGATTTAATGTTTATGGCCGTACTAAGATAGCTTGCTATTTTTTAGTTGTATATTTTTATTTTTAGCTAGACAATTTAAGTATGTTTTTCATGTCGGCTAGCCATCTAGTGCCGACAATTAGGAACTACGATGTTCAAACTTATGAGGAAACATTATTTAAAATAAACAACTTTGATTTTGTTTTAATTTTTTATGAACTATTTCAACGTATTTATAGTTTTATTTAATGGAAGTGTGATGTTGTGAAAACTTTCTATTTGTTTTGAATTGTGATGAACTGTTTTGCTTTATTTTTAGTTGAATTCACTCAATATATCCACTCAAGTTAATTCACTTAATATCAATTAACAACAGTTACATTGTACAACTGTAGGTATCATATAAAATGCTCAAAGGAAATTAATTCCAATACAGTTGAGTAGTGAAAAATAAGCAACAAAAGTTAAATTGTAATCATTGCTTTATTGGAAGTTTTCCCCATTTTGAGCCGCATCAGCATTGGTGTGGCCAAAATTCACTGTTTTTTGTGAAACCAGTGAATCAATATTTCAAATTTAATTTTAACGTCTTGTGAAGCACATATTGTCAAATAAAAATAATCAACATGTTTTTCTTATAGATTGTCCCCACTGTATTTATTTGTTAAACTTAGATTTATATTATATAGATTTAGTATATATTTAAAGTTCTAGTTTCATATTAAACATATTATCTTTATACTGTACTGTAAACTTGTTTAATGTTGACTATAGATACAATGCATTTACTGTTATTAGTATGGTGTTTGCATATAGTGTTCTAAAATTGAGATGATGTAAAGCTCAAAATCATCTGACATGAGTGAACTTCGTGGAGTATAGTTTTTGTGATCATTGTTAAAGATAAGTCCCTAGTTCGTTTTTTAGGGCTACTCGAATCTATCAACCATAGAACACAATATCTAATAATACAATATTATTTAAAACTATATCTATAACTTCATTTTATAATCTAACTTATCACAATTTGCTAGTCACGTAAGCTAACCGATCAATTGTCCCTTTCAGGATATCTTCCTGGACTCGACGGAAGACTTAAACGACATCAAGATTAGCCAGTTTCTGGTGGAGGATCAGGTTAACCTCTTAACAGCCTATAAACAGCAATCCTCCAAGAAGAAGAGGGTCAACGCGCGCAATTCCGCGGCAAACAAAACACAACAGCGCTTGGATGCCTGGCTGGATGGTGATGAGGACAATCACAACAACGAATCAGAGGACGACAGTTCCTGAAGTTACTGAAGTGGGTTTTCTGGACCGCTCACAATTTTCGGAAATCATGTTGTATTGTAAATTTAATTTTTTGAAAAGTTGGATTTACCATTTAGATATTGTTTTAAGGAACGTATTTTTTAATGCAACCGTTTTAATGTAAGTTATAATTTGTTTATCATATTAGCATGTTGACAATGTTATGTAAAAATATTGTGTAATATTTAATCAGTCATAGTATTATAATTAATTAATTCATTCTTATATATAATTAACAAAATGTCCAACACTAAGAAATTCACAGACTGATTCGTCCGGTATTTGAACTCCTACTCCTAGTTATTGCATGAGAGCATAAACAAAATTGTGTCCAATGCATCAATTGGACGGTTATACATTATTGCCGATCTTATTTTCCTCCAGTAAATTAATTTGATTTTTGTATCACTTTAAATAAATTATTGTATGTCGCGCTTGACTGTATCATATTTCATCTGCTTGATTCACAAGAACTCTTTTTCTGTGTGTGTACATAATTATTTTCTGTCAGTTATGTTATTTCCTTTTACTGTAATTTACTTGTTTGGTTTTTGAAGATGGTCGTTTTATCCTGATGTACAATTTGATACCACATACTTTATATATCATATTTTTACGTGTACATTATTTATTAGTAATGTAGATTGGTATGTTGAATATGAATTATGGCTATAATATGTTATTTATACATAACTATTCATAATTAATATAATGAAGAAAAACTAATTGCAACAATTATGGTGTTGGTATTACTTACATTATTCAGAGCTACAATCGTTCATTGCTTTCTACTAGTTTTTCGTCACTACATTGCTGCATTGTTATCTCATAAAAATTTAAGATATCGTAAAAAGTAGTCATTTTATTCAACTTAAAAAACTTTGATACGCAATATTATGAAATATTCAAGATAGAAATACGACGAGTGGAAATAAAATCTGTTTAATTTATGCGTCAAATTACCAATTAGTAAGTTTCTTATCTGTCTTTGTTTACATACTATTCGAATGAATTATATTAAAAAAATTCTTTGACCATCTTGCACTGCCTATATTTTTACAATGTTAGTAGGTTTTGTTAAATTTAACTAGTTCTATGGATAGCAGAACATATTTATTGTGTTAGTTAATTAATTCATTTTTGAAAGTAATTTTAAAGGCATGTTGAAAATAAAAATATTGTATGCTTTCACCACGGTACATAATTAAATGAGCTAGAATTTTTTTAAAGAATAGCTAATATTACTGGAGTAAGTGCCCTTTAGCTAAATGCGAAGATGTGAATAGGAAGTAAAGTTTCTGGAACAAATTGTAACCCTTTCTCCAGATCAGCTGTTTGTTAGTCAGGTATTTTCATGGTTGTATTGATTTTATTCTTGTCGATTTTTAATATGCTTAGATAATGTTTTGAATAATTAGTGTATACAATTTTATAATATATTATGCTTTTTAAATCAGTTTTTACTATTTTTGCATTTTAATACATCGTGTGAACGTTACATTATAAATAACCAATCATCAAATATATGTTTTAAAATTAAATCAATTGTTCTGCCTCTAATTACAAAATTTTATTTGTGAAGTATTTTTCCGGTTAAAGGTTTGCTTAAACTATTGTATAAAATATAAACTTGATAAAATTGCAAGTAATGCAAGACTTTACAAGGTTGTGACTATTTTATTATATTTATATAATTCAGTAAAGTAATGTACATAAATCTACTATTTCGATAATAATAAATATTGTCAATTACTTAATAATATCAAACGAATTTATCAGGCATATCTGGACTTTTCCCTTGACCTTGATAATTAATATTTAAAATTATATCCCTCATAGAAATTTTCTGATTGACTAAGAAAATATACACAATAATATGTATAGCCTTAATTGAGTGCGTTCTCCCGTTATCTGAAATGCACATGTTGGTACTAAATTTAATAAGATATTTTGCTAATTAGTAAGACATTAAAAATGTATATTTATGATTAAATCGAATAAAATTTAATCATTTATTAAAACAACGTAACATATAAAAATAACCTTTTCGAAGCTAATTTGACATTTAATTTAATAAGTAATCGCTTATTATGATAATTAAATAGGTAGTAGTAACAAGAATCTATTAAATATGTAAGTGAACGACGTACAGACTGAAGATCGGTACAGCGATAACGCAATTATGAGGTTATGGCGTTTAAAGTTTGGGAAATAAAGACGAATTATGTAAAAATTGAAAATATTTAAAATTTACGGATTATAATTCTTTATGAAAAATCGGTCGTTATTTTAATGTGTGAGAATGTCGTAACCATTGAACTTCATTGAATGTTCAATTGTCGCAGCTATAATTTTATTAATCAAGTTTAAATTATTTTTGATTATACCATTTTCAAGCATTTCACGACTGCTTATTTAAAAATATTAAGAATTTATATTTGAAAGTGTTAAAATATTAATTTTTATATTATTTTTTACTATATTAATTATATAATAAATAACATATTTTATTATAAATATATATTTATTTATAATTATAAATATATAATAATAATATTATATAATAAAAATTTACCGACATATCGACTAATTTCGTCAAATATAATTATACTTTTTTGGCAAAAATTTGTTTCATTTCGAAATAAACTCACCATATTTAAAATAAGAAAAAACTAAGTTTGATAAATTATGCAATATATAGATAATCATTTCTGAAACTTTTCCAGAAAAAAATAACTTATTTAGATTGCTATATATAATATATAGCAATCTAAATAAAATTTATAATAGTACTCACAATTTTAAAACGTTTAAGAAATTAAGGAAGCAGCATTTAATATTTTATAATAGAAAATATTGACTAAACTTACATTTTTATGCTGATCACGAATATTATCAATGTAATTAGTATGAATTATTTTTTTTATTCAGGGGCATGCGATTAATGTTAATACCAATTAATTATTTTGATATTGCAGGTAAAAATATAGAAATAACCAGTTACATTTCAGGCAAAACATAGAAATTGCTGATTATATTTAAGGCAAAACATAGAAATTGCTAGTTGGTTTCTTTCTTGGTCCCTACAAGACATATTGTATAAAGAAATATATAGCAGAACGTATTTTGCCATTTGAGCCACGTCCAATAGAATCATAAATTACTTGTTCGATGAAATCAATAATTTTAATGCTAGCTAATATTTAATTGAAACAATATGAAATTAAGTATATTGAATATTATAAAATTACTTACATTATAACTGAAAAATTATTAAATAATTATACTGTAATGTTAATAAATTTTAAATAGTCAAAATTTACTGAGATAATTTTGTTACCAAACAAAATATCGGTAAAATTATCTGTATTTGTAAATGATCCGAATACGATAAAAATAATGTGAACAAAGAATCAAAATAATACAATTCATGATTATAATTTCTTAGTTTAGTGAAAACTATAACAATACGGAATTAAAAAATTGATAAATTAAAACTTTTCTCTGTCTCATGTTTTAATAAAAAAAGTATTTTTAATATATAGATAATATTGAATATATTTTAACACTTGTGCATTCATTTGAATAATATATTTATGATAAATAGCAGTTTTTTTTATCCAAAATGAACATATACATTTCAGCATAAAATTTACAATATGAAAAAACAGTATATAATTACACAGTGTGGAAGTAAGTACTCTGGTGTTCCTAATAACCGTATACATGTACCGCTATTTAGTTTTCATAAATTTACAGCCCTGTACGATCTTTTATTAGAGTCTACGATTATTAATTTTTGATCGTTTTGGCCACGATGCACGTTTTATAAATTCACTTTCTAGAGACATTCACAAATGGCACTCATGTGTGACCAGACACTGATTTTTTATATATTGTTTCTTTATAGTGGTGACACTTATATTCTTTGATACTTCTGTGTTTTATAAATTATAAATATAAATAGAGAGTGCAGTATACTTAAGTAGTATTTTACTTATTGCTCAAACTATATCAAATAAATGATAATGAAATCAATTATGTTAATTTCCGCAAATGAATTATTCAATGCGTGTACTCTCATTTCTAATTTTACCAGATTTTCACCCTGTACGATTATGCAACCCTGCACGTTTATAATTTTTTAATGATTTTCTACACTGTATTATTTAAAACTGTACGGCTAACATAGGAACACCAGAGTATGTCTAAATTTCAAAAACTTCATATTTTCAAAACATCACATTAAAGATTCGATGTAGGTATTTTTGTATCATACACTATAAAAAAAGTAAAAATACATTATGATATAATAATTATATATACATTTAACTACAGTAAACGCTTACTAAACTTTTACATTTAAATATATCAATTGCATTGTCACGTGTTTTGCTTTAGTTAAAAAATTATTTATAAAAATAAAAACCCGATTGAGTTCCTCAAAAGCACGTAAATAAAACTTACAAAGTTTACCTATATATGTGATATAGATTGAAGGCTTCCTGCACTGTTGATTTGTGTCCATTTATAAAACATTTCTACGTCCACCAGATTACTATGTCTTTATAACTCCATGTCATAACAATTGAATATATAATCGGTTTAAAATAGTTGATCAGTTAGGTGGTATTAGAGATCTTCGTCGGCGATTGACTTTTCGCAATCCATTTTCATCGACAATCGCAAGAACCATTACTGCAGTGATGAGTGACACGAAAATCAATATACTTACTGCCAAAAGTATGTAGTTGATCAATGTTAATGTTACTTCTGCGTGTTCATTAATGGCTGGAATTGTATAAATATAATAGTTTATTATAGAGTTCATAAATTGAATAAATATAAAGTTGAAATTTTTTCTCCAGTTTATTAAAATAATTTGGTTAAATTTTTTAATTTAATAAATTTAATTTAAATTAATTTGTTCGGTTAAAATTGGAAGTTTAATTATCTGATTAAAGTTTAACACAAGTTTTGTTTTATTTAATATGTCTTGTTAAAAATTAGAAACAAAGATAATATAATATATTAAGCTACAAAAATGATATCGCATAAGAATATCGGAAGAGGAGAGGAGAGTGCACTTTCTATCTGCGTAAACATAATTTCTGATTTATCCCTGAAATTTAAAGTCACAAATACACTTCCTATATGTGTTTATACATTTGAAAAGATACCACTAACTGGATACTACAAGTAATTGGAATAAGTATAGGTCAAGTAAAAGAAGACCCTGAATTTGTTTTAAGATCTATGCCGCCCACCAAACGCGACTCGACACGACGTGCCGCAAAAAGTTGAATATAGTTCAATCAGCCTAGTTACACTGAGCGCTACGCGATGCGATGACACTGAAGTTGAAATTACTAAACATTTGCTTCAATGCCGCCAGACAAAATGTATATTTCAATACAAATAAGCTTTAAATTATGTAGCAACATCAAAATATGACACGTCATTTCGTGCTCTGTAAGAACTGAAATTAATTCTCTGCCGCGTCGCGTCGAACCTACGTTTTGGATAGCAAACGTGCTCCAACTTGAATCCACGCTGCTTCGGACGATCAGTCATGTCGATGTCTGTCTGAAATTTGAGCAGGAAAGCAGACTGTGTACTGATCACGGTTTCATTGATGGAGAACTTGACACATTGTGATCCACAATAGCGATTAAACGCCATTTGCCAGGGTCGATTACCTATAATATGTAAAATAATATATTTGTATTTAAATTACTATTATATAACTGGTCATGGGCACAGAAACGGAAGACAAAAGAGAAACGAGTCAAAATTTTAAAATATTGAAAAGAGAACAAAAAATTAATATTATTAATATATATATATATACATAAATAAATAAATAATAAAATAATTAATTAATTAAACAAGTAAGTGTTGTATTCCAATACAGTCGTTTAAAATTACTAATTGAGTTACATAGAATTAACCATATCGTTTCAAAGTTGAAGTAATACATATCGGATGGAAGATTATACATTGTAGAATGAAAATGCCGAAACATTTCCATTCAATCGAAGGATATAATGGAGTTCAAATAATATAATAAGTTATAACTATATTAAGTATATATTGCAACAATACGAATTTATTACATGTAACCTTTGCAATTCATGAAAATGCTACACTTTAAGAAAAATGGTTTTTGTTGTAATTTACAATATTACAAGGCAACATTTGATTACAATAACTTAGACAAAAGACTATTTTCACTTTTATCATTTTATCACCAATACCATTTTTTAATGGGAGGTGCACGTTTCCCAAAAATGTACGACAAAGTATTGTAATAAATCAACAAAGAAATTTAAAAGAAACTAAAAGGGTAGGGCCTATCATTTTTTCTGACGAAACAGTATTTTTTTTAAATTATCAATTATATGTGGTGTTATACACCGCGGCCTTTTTCTAAATACTCGGTAATACTTTTTTAAAGATACAAATTCTGCAAATTTTGTCATATGTTTTCGCTATGTCTTGTGCTATATCGATACAATTAAGTCTGCAGTGATTTTAATTTATTTAACAATTAATAACAATATGGTAATTTCCGACTGAATTATACTTTAGGTAATTGTTCTAAAAAATATTCATTATCATTAACATTTATAAACATTCAAATACACTTAATGTTTATTCAAACGACAGAGATTCCTTTTTTATTTTAATTTTCATTAAACAAAATATCATATATATTATAGACACGCATGCACCAACATTATTTGGTAAATATACGAAAAAATTCAAAATCTTAACTGACATTTTTATAATTATACATGGCATTGATTAAAACCAAAAACTTATATATAAATTATAGTAGATGTATGTTACTCTTATTAAGAATATATAATAAATATGTATAAATATGGTATTGTAAGTATTTATTTAAGAATAATTAAGTGTCTGAATAATTTACCACATTGTACTTAACTTCATTCTTAGCAATTGTATGAATTTCATGCAACAATATACAGTATGTCGTTTTATGTTTTAAATCAATTTGTTAATGTGCTTGCAAAACATATCAAAACCATCAATAACATTCTACAATATATAAATAACAAAAAACTGTAATCAATGTTAAAATTCAAATTAAATAATAATTTTTTATCCTTTTTTTTCAATATATCGCCCGATTTTTTTCTACATTGTTGCACGATTTTGAAACTAAAGATTTTAAGAATAAAGTTGGGTACTCTCAAAAATATGCATTGGTGATCGAATTATCGATGAATATTTCTATTAGATTGCTATTACTTAAAATAGTATTGTACAAAACTAGGAGCATAAATCTAGGCATGCAATAATTTTAATTTAATTTTTTGATAAAACCATGCATTGATTATGTACATTGATGTTAATATTTTTACATATTGCATTTAATTTAGTTCAATTAAATATAAGTACAAGTATGCATTTAACAAGAGCAATTAAAGTATGATAAATGGAATTAAAAATTAAAAAGAGTAATAAAGTTTGACATCGTTTACATTTCTATTTTACTTATTTAGGATAAACGAAATTTAATTTTCTGCTTCCATTAATTGACTATATGTAACATATAATTTATGAATTGCTAATCTGTTATAATTTTGTGTGTGTCATATTTATGATTATTGGATGTTTATCAAAATGTCGACATTTTTTAAAAAGAGTTATTCAGAGTAAAAATATTTATGTATGTTAGCTAATTTTTGGAAAAAAATGGTCTATACTTAATTAATATATCAATAATAGATAATATACTAAGATAATAGATAATATACTAAGATAATAGATAATATACTAAGATAATAGATAATTTATTGATAATAGATAATATATCGCTAATAGATATTATATCGATAATAGATAATATATCGATAATAGATAATATATCGATAATAGATAATATATCGATAATAGATAATATACTAACATAATAATATACTAAGATAATAGATAATATACCACTATATCGCTTATCAGAGGTTAAAGCGAAGATGCATTATTACAGTCCTACCTATATTTATGTTGTATATTCGAAATGATTATTTTTACCATTTTTAATTTGCACAGGATAGAGATTCGATGGTATAATTATATAATTGTTTTAATCTCTGTGCAAATATATTCTATATATGACATTGTTCTTTTCACAACAAGTCTAACAATTCTGAGTATGCGAATATTTGCATTATCCCATTACGTTTGTTATATGTAGAAATTAGAAATATATATTTTTGATATTTTACAGGAATTGTTTTACATCAAACTTACCATCAATCACTTCTAAAAAGTCATTTGTACAGGATGGAGATCCTTGAATATCAATGTCCAGAATAGTTAATTGAACTTCGTATTTGGTAAATTCATTTGGTGGACATGCATTTATCACCCATCGACATAATTTGTTTCTAAAAAAAAGTAATGACATAAACGAACTTTCGCTATACGAGAATAATAATATCTGTCTACGATTTTCCCTTGAAGGTTGCTATGAAGGTTGCTATGAAGGTTGCTATGATTGTAATTAATTATTTTTGATTTAAACTTATTATTTATGTACTATCTTCGAAAAACAGATTCTTATGAAAGCACAGCGATATTATATTCCCGGCTATCTCTTTTTCTGTTTGGTTTATTTTTAAAATCTGTGACTCTTCCGAAATAAAACTTACTAGCGCAGGGTTACCAACTCTCACGCATTTATAACCAATCTCACGCTCTCACGCTTAACTACTCTAATCTCACGCATACATGGTCCATGATCTAAAAAAAAATTTATTCTTATTTATATGATTTTCGAGTTGTAAACAAAACATTATTTGTGCTATGCCTAGTATGAAATTATATGAACTATATAATGTAAACATATTAATAGCGCCTAGCGTAAAATAATAAAAATGAACTATAATACATACATTTGGTATACTTAGTTAACAACACAACTCAAAAATATCAATATTTTTTTACCTAATTTATCCGAAATTTAATGGCATTATTAAACAGTAAAAGGTGCATTATGGAGTGTTCTTATTACATCTAATGAGCTTAAATTTGTGTTAAGACCTCAAAAAATTTCCGGGGCTTCGCCCCCCTAACCCCCCTGACCAGGGGCTCCGCTCCTGAACCGCGCTTTCGCCCCCAGACCCCCAATTTTCGGCCCAATAAATTAAACCCCCCCTTAACAACAACCTGTATCCGCCCCTGATTACAGTTTTCATATTTTTTTTTAAATCTCACGCATTTTTGGCTATCCTAAATTTTGGTAACCCTGCTAGCGATATGTTTTTCTGATAATTTAAACATTTACTTAATAATGGTTCAAGATAATGTGACCAATATTCATGACATTTTCAGACTTTTGGTAATGTGAGGCATTGATGTTTTACCCATATAGAATGATAGAATGATTATTTTAAATATTTGTTAACATTATTGTTAAGCACAATTTGTGAGAATTGTCGTCAAGGGTTCTCAGCTGGTGACCGATTTTTCTTGATTTAAAATATACTATTATAAACACTGATCATAAACTAACATATTAATTACAATGTCGTATAAAAAGAATTGTATAAAAGCATTTTATTTGATCAGAAACGTTGGTTTTCAGAACAAGCCTTTTTACTTTGTTTATAATATATCTGACATTCAAATTCTGTTAGGATCAGATCAAAAAATATGAAACATGTATTTTCTAAAAAAAAATTTCCCACCAATTTGGTTGTAATCTAATCTACCGACTTAATATTTTATAATAAAAACAAAATAGATAAAAATATTTCTAAAATTGTATCTTAATTGTTATGATCAAACCATAAACATAAAAAACAATTGTCTTTCTTCTAAAATTCTTAATTTTTAAGAACTTTAAAACACATTCAAGAATTTAAGAATTTTAAAATTTAAGAATTTAAGAATTTTACAATTTAAGAATTTTACAGTTTCAGAATTTTACAATTTAAGAATTTTAAGACATTCTTAATTTAAAAATTTTGGAATTTTTTTAAATGTAAATTAATTAATATAGTAACTGCTGTATTATTTCTGATTGGTTTTATAAGATTTATATACAAAGATACATGAAATAATAACAATACAATTTGGTTATCTATATAATAAACTTTACTTAATTAAGTATGTATAATATTTATTACATTTTTAAAAGTGGTCGTGGTCGTGTTTTGCAATGTGATCATTTTAAAATTCATTACTTATAAAATTCATTAGAATAGCCTTAATATTCATTTAGATAGGATTTTGAAATATTTTATTAAATTTAATTCAACAATTAACATTACGTTGTTATAATTTTTTCAAAAAGATATTTTAAACTAATATTAAATGTATTATTATTCTAAAATAATTTTTAATATGTTTTTTGAATTCACTTATAAAACACATTTTATAAACTATGATAATCTATAATTAGTTAAATTATTATGGTGTATGTAATAAACATTACCTGTAATAAAATCAGTACATACATTAAAAAATATTTTTGCAATAAAATCTGTTTTGTTAAATGCAAAACACCATATGGCAATTAGATAACACACATATTGCATTTTAATAAATTAAAAAATTGCTATCACCAATATTTATCATGAGATAAACATTAAAAATCATTTTTATCAAAACATTAAAATTTGTGACTTTATACAAACGATGACGTCACTTTCATATGGACATTGTTAAAATATATTTTTTAAATTTACTTGTGTAATACTTTTTTAATTACAGACGATTACAAAATGAGCATAAATTAAAGATTTTATACATTTATGCCCCCCTCCCAATCTCCTCCTTTGGACGTTCTGCAACAATTGTTACGCTTGATTGGTTTGTTGTAAAACAATATTTTATATTATTAGTTAATGTATTGATTTGTTCTACTTACTGTTCATAGAAGCCAGGATAATTAGGACTGGTAAGTATTTGTGGCGTCGTGGAAGAATTAATAAGTTTATAGAAATGACATGCATCTGTAGCCATAACTTTTGAATCGCAAGCGTCATCTGGAAGTTCAACTATCGACCCTTTGCATACTGTTTGTATAGAGATAAAATAAATATCTTATTTTACAATAATATAAATATACATAACATAAATTATGTAATGTTAGGAGAGGTTATTCGGTAAAAGATTTTTTTGATATACTCATTTGGCTCTTACATTTTTTGACCACATTGAACTATTTATCAATATGTTTTCGGAATTCTCCTATATAAGGTTTATTGAGTCATGATGGTCTAAATAAAATTAGTCACAATGATAAAATGAGTAAATTATGTTTTCATCTAGTAACAATTCTAATAACCACATTAATAATAATAATAATAAAACTCAGTATAATAAATTAAACAAAAGCTTTTGATATTTGGGAATTTCTACACCTTACCTATAATTATCATTATTTATTGTCCAATTTGGGTAAATATCACATTTGATGAAAATGGCTGCTAATCCGTCAAAATTACCCATTCATTTTAATTGTTTTTTAAATAATTATAAGATTGAATTAATTGAAAATATCAGACCAACGATTTTACGGTTATGGATGATAAGTATGAATAAATATGAAGTCGTTTCTTCGACTCAAGCGCTGCAGAATAATGATCACTTAAGTAATATATGTTTAACTGATCATGAAGGGAATGACAACATTATAATTAAGATATTACTATTTATACTTGTCAAAATCCTAATTGGCAAGATTTTAAATATTCAAGATTTTACTTCAAAATTTAAGATTTTCTCAAATTTCAGTAAGAAATTATTTCAACATAGCCTAATATCGTTCTTTGAAAAATATACCAAACATATAAACCTATTTCACAATATTTATTATATGAAAGCCATTAGTGAATTAAATTGCTATTTAGTTAATGATAAATTATTAAATTATTGTTAAATTAGTAATTGGTATGTATTTTAGATTGTGAATAATGAGAAAAATATTAAGATAAAATAATAAATTGACATAGCCTTGAATGATTAAAATGTTTCATTATGCCTATCTTCGTATCTAAGTGTGGTAAGCTTTTACCACCAGAAATAGTTTAATACGTCGTTATGTATGTAAGTTATACCATATATATGGAAACATATTATTATACAGTAAATAATAATCACCAAATAAACCTACTCACATTTTTGCTGTTGCGCAGTTGTTTTAGAACAAATCAAACACATAATAAGTAGATAAACCCCATTCATTGTGAATATTATCGTACACAAAAAACACAGTTTTCACAATATGGTGTGATCAGAATAGCACAAATAAATACCCGCATAGTGCCAATTTTTTTCTCTAATGCTTCTGAAAACACGAGTATATTAATACTATGAAACATAGGATAGAAAATTAACCAGAAGAGGCGCATTAACTTGTTGCCTATATAAACGTCTAGAACAACCATTTCTGCAGGGGAGGAGATATGGGATACTGAAGGCAAACACTCGCTACTATGGTTTCTACATCTATTTTTTCGTAAACAATCAACTCGACAGAAAAGTTGTAATGAAAAAAATGTGTTGATCTCTTAAAAAAATCGTTATTGATTAATTATGTGCGTGCGACCACACATATTGAGTAAACAACTAGCATTTGAGGAGGGTATATAAAATATAAGAAATCGTTATTTTATGGCCGGACTAAAAAACGTAGGAAGTGAACAGTTTATTTTTACATGTACAGTCAATAATGTACAATTCAACTAATTATGCATAACTGTTGTTAATTTGTATGTATAAGGAAGGTCAAATTCGTTATATAAGATTACATCTAGGCAAGTTTACCTATATATACATTCATATATATATAGGCTACAATCATATATATATATAGAACATTCAACTAAGTTATAAAGTAAAATTATGACAAATGATGACTATTTTATTACAAATATAGATTATTAAAGCACAAATGCAATAATACATTAATATACAATATAATACAAATAGTTAGTATTCATTTATTGTCATAGAATTTTATTTTTTTAAATTTTATTTAGTAGAACAAATAGGCTACTAAAATATAATAGGCTATTAACTAAAAATAACTTTCGAGAGTATTGATGATAATTGTAATAATTATGATAAATATGATCAATTGTGTGTTATTTTGCAAAAATGAATTAACATATAATGTATGTATTTTGTGATAGTAACTTTTAGCGGAATGTATAGGCTAATTTTAAATGGATAAATATATATATGTTTTTAATTAAACATAATTTCAGATAAATATGATGTCACATTTAATTGTGATTTATTGATATTATTATAGTAAAATTTAATTATTTGTATTTTCATTAATTACATTTATTATTTTGTGATTAACTATTATCTATATATAATAAACAATTTCAATTTGCTTTTACAACTATAATTAATCATATAAGAAAACGAATAGCGAGATACGTCACTGTAATTTTTTTAACGATATAATTGTAAGTAGGGCCTACTTATGAAGTTATAGTTTGTAGTAGTATACACTGTACATGTCTTGCGCCTCTAACATGGATACAAATAGATCATAATTAATTTATGACTCATTGCCCCCAACCCTGAAACGAAACTGAAAATCATCCCCGACAAAATAACTATTTCAACAGACTAATTAATTAATTTACTACCTACTTGTTAGTGTGTATATAGTGACTTTTCTTTCTTTCATTGATCACATATGATCCAACAAATCCAACAACTCATCCCTTCCAGTATATCAACGCCATCTATATTTACATCTGACATTCTACAGACATATCAGGTTGACCTTACCCGAAAAACTCCTTGTTAAGTCAAAATTGTCTAGGTGGAAAACTCATTGGATAGGCGTCGCAATGGAACAAAGACCAACACAACTTCTTGAGACAATCAATATAGAGTTGACTTCCTTTATTATCCCAATATAGATTTCGCTACTTTAACAGTCGAACGTACTTTCAGTATATAATGAGAAGATTGAAAACATTTATCAGAAACAGAATTACAACAGATCGAAGGAACACTTTTCATTTTACTCATATTTAATCAGTAATCGAGTGATGGGCTAGTTTAAAAAAACCTTTATTTGACTATTTGTCATCTCTACATAATGTATATTACATCTACATGATTGGTTTCTATTTTACATGCTATAGGCCTATATAACACGATTAATATAGCCTAGCCTACCTTATATTAATTGTTAATAAAAATATATTTCCTAATTGTAATCTCTACATATATATCTATAAAATCATTGGTTTCTATTTTACAAGAGCTATATAATACAATATCTATTGTAAAAAAAAATGTATTTCTAAAAAACGCTATTTCGTTGAATGAAAATGGTGTGCATCAAAAAAATTATATCTGGCTATTGTCCCTGATTATTATAATTTTGATCGAATGCTATAATTATAGTTTATATATAGGGTATAAAATAAGAATATATAAAATATAGCCCTACTGTATAGACTAATATTTATATAATAATAAACTGTTAGAATTCGGTAAAAATATTAAATTATAGACTTTGTTCGTAATATTTTAAATTGATATTGCGTATTTGTATTGATATATTTTTATTAATTAAAAAAATTGCCATATACCGAGTGCTGCACATTATTCATTTAGTTAATATTCTATTCCATAGATAAGAATTAATAGCAATCTTTCAACTCAGTTGAATAGCGTTTTTCATGTGTTTTAAATTTAGTTATATAACTATAATTTAGAAATATATACAATGTACATTACAATATATAAGTGTGCCAGATTAGGTCAATACATTAATCACAATTATGAAAGTTATTCGTACTGAACTTACCTGTTAATATGATAACTGCGCTCTTTGAGTTATATATATATATATATATATATATATATATATAGATATGTATATGCATAATATGTATATAAAATAAAATACTTATTAACAAATTAATAAATTATACAATATTATGTATAGTTCAAAGTAGTTAAATTACAATGTTTATATGATCAACGTATGATGAGAAAATATGATAGAATAAGTATACTACCATAAATGAATAAATTCTCAAATTTTTAATATGAACGAAATAAAAATAATAAATAAATATATAAACATGACTTTATTATGAACACATATTATATCATTAAAAATATGAATAAAAATATGTGTAAATTAATAAACGGCGGCTATTTCATTATCGTTTTCAGTTTTGAGTATAACACAGGTAAATAAATATATATTTTTTGCTATCAAGTCATGTTTACATAACGGTATTAACAGAGGTACAGCAGCTTAAAGCCCACAGAATATATAGGTCCCTTATCGAATAAACACTGTAAAACAGGAACCCATCTAGTCATAATGTCAGCTGCAATTTGCAGTAAAGTATGGACTGTGGTAATGCACTGAACTGTTAATCTGGCCCTGCATGATTGTAGTAATACTTAGATAAGCAGTGCCCCATAGTTTTAAATATTAGTTTTATAAGCTTTTAACATACACTTTTTAATTTGAAACTTTAATGTAAAATGTTGTTACTTATATTTGTCTTCACTTTTTTTGATTATATTATTATTGTTATAACTATATTATATTTATAATACCATAATTGAATAGATAGTGTTAATTGTTGATATGCTTAACTTTAGACACATTTTAATAAAATGGAACTATCACATGGAAGATCAGTCTAAAATACTATACATTACTTATAAGTTATAACTTATCCTGTGATCGCATGCAAATTTTTTTTCGGGAATATTGGCACGCCAAAGATAAAAATGTTATACCAATTTTTCATGCTTAATGCACACCTTATTTTTTTTAAAAATAAGTTTTTTTCCATGCTCATAAAATATTTTTTTAAATAGAACTTTTAGGCACATTTACTAAGGCTTTTCAACACCTATCACAATCACACCTTTTAGTCACATTTACTAAGGCTTTAACATGCCTATCATCATGCCTATCACACCTTTTTTAAGGCTCCTGCATGCCAATCATGCCTGAATTTTGCTTTTGCATACCAAATATCTTGAGAATATTGCTTCCCGAAAAAAAATTGATCACATGCACAATATCCTTATTAAAAGAGGCTTATTAAATAAAATGGGCCTAATATGTCATGGACATCATACTTACTATAATTACCTTTTTAATACATTTATTTTTATTATTATTATTTCTACTTTACCAAAGTCGAAAAAAATACTTTAGCTTTGCATAGCAAAGTTAAATATAAATGTAAACACAGAAAAATTAATATATATTCAAAAGTCTGTTAGTATTAGGAATGCTAAATCATATTTAAGCAATTCAAAACAAAAGAGTTTTGTATTCTGTACAGTACCATAAATGTTCATTAATATTGTTACTTTGAGCTATATATGACATTGCTGTTACAAATGCAATAGGGACAGGTACACAAGTTGCAAAGTAGTTAGCACAACACTAGGAATAAAATACAGTCATCATTTGTGCTTATGAAGTTAGATAGATACATATAATGTTCATTACAGGATCCGATAGACATAAATAAGTTATCTGTTTTCTTATAGTGTATATAAGATTATAATCCATATTTCTATACATTTACTGACAATTTTGTTTCATAAATATCAAATCCACAATTTACAAGTATAAATAACTTTACTCTAATTATAAATGTTTTACAGGCATTCTGTTTCATAAAAAAATATCAGATTATATTATAAATATTAAATTCCCTTATTATTATTTATAACACCTTTACTACAGATTAAATCACAGATTCAACAGCAGATTTAATCCAGGATTTAACTGGAAATTCAAATACTTGTTCAAACTAAATGTATAGATGTATCTATGATTATATTATTACATAAGTTTTATTTTATGTTAAATATGTGTTTAAATGGTTTATTATATTATTTGTTTAAATTTCAAGTTTCAATCTGTAGTTGAATTTCTACTTGAATATGTAATTAAATTAAATGCTATATATTATTTATTTAAATTTCCAGTTAAATCTGAGTTTGAATTTGCATTTAAATGTGTAGTAGAAGTTTTTATAAATTATTTGTGTAAAAAAATTGATGGAGGAAAAATTATCTGTAAATTTATATAATTTGGTAGAGAAATTTTAAATAGTAATATTGTTATTATTTTATGTTGTTCATATTACTATAAATATTTTATTATTATATTTATTATAACTATTTTATATTTTAAGTTAATAAAATATATAAGGTAGTTAGGATCTTATGATATATTCTTATTTGCCAAATTATTTGATATGTTTAGGGTTATAGGAAGGAATATATAGGGTAACACTATAACAATAACTGATGAGACATCATTCATACATAAAAAAAAGAAAAAGAGAGAGGGCTGCAAGAGTAATACAGACTGTATGCATTGGTCAGGAACAAACTATTAACCGCCTGCTTACTTATCTCAATAAAAATATGCTCCAATAAACATTTTTTGTACCTATATGACTATATTAAATTATATTTATTATGACATATATTTATTTATTATACATGACACCAGGTTGTAGTGGTTAATTAATGAATGTGAAATTTTTATACAATGAAAACATATCAATGTTTATTTGAACTATTATAAAATATAAAAATTATATAATTTGAATTTTTTCAAGTAAGTGTTATAAAAATCTTTTTCTGTTATAAAGAAAAGTTACTCAATGAAAGTATCATGGTTACACATATTTGATGTATTTATTAAATTATTACATTAATAGAGTGTTACCTTCTTAAAGTACATAGTATTGTATAAAGTATTAGTTTTCAAACATATATAATTTTTATTGTATTTTTTTATGATATTTCATATTTAGATTAATTTGTATCTAAACATGTATATATAGCACATATATTATACAAAATGCATAAAAAATAACATATATCTTACCTATATATATATTTCAATCATTCAATCTTTGTTAATACTATAAAATAATTTCATAAATATTTTAAAAGAAAATATGAAACACATTTTCAATTACTTAGTATTAGTATTGCAAACAAATTATATAGATATTAACTAAATAATTGTAGGCAATAATAAATAAAATTGCACTAGGAACACAACTACAGTGTGGTGTATTTGCAGTATAAATTGCTGTGTATAAATATAAGTGTCATTTATTAGTTATGGTAGGATGTAATGTCTTTTATTAGGTCACACATAAATTTTCAAAAAATAGTCAGTCATCAATGCTAACATTTTCATTAGTATTAAGGATGGTTGTTGTATATATACAGTATGATGGATTATTTTAAAATGTTCAGCAGTTTCTATATTTTTTCTAATTTCTTTTTGAATCTGTTCAATATCACTATTGTGCAGGGAGCCTAAATTTCCGGTTTTTAGCCGGATTCCGGTTTTTTGAGATCGATTTTATTGGGTATTGAGATCAGCTT
>JAUZND010016585.1:0-26986 GCA_034780555.1 Coelogynopora nodosa | reverse complement strand
AGCCAGGAACAGGAGAGTCCAGGGGCGGGCTCGAACCTGCTCCAAGACAATACCCTTGGCATCCGCAAACCAGCGTCTTAACCACTCGGCCATCCTATTCCCGAAAATACCGAAAACTGGTCACAAAACGTTGATGACGCGCGCATGAGCTTACCAACAGTGCACTCATCCAACTCCGGATTAAACACCCAGTAGACCTGACTCGCGAAGAACGGGGTCCAACAGATCACATAGAGAATGCAGACAACCAGCGTCATCCGCACCGACTTGATCAGCGAGGCCGAGCGTCGCCTTGACAACTCCGTCTTCTTGGAGGTGGTCGGCACCGAGGCCTTCTTCTCGCCGGACCTTCGGCGGCGGCTGCGGGACCCTGTCAGCAGGGAGGCGATGCTGTTCTGCCGCGGTGGGGTCGGCGGCTCGTCGCGGCCGTTGTCGCTCTTGGTGGAGCTGGAGGACTGGAGGAAGTTCACCCCGCGGCAGAGCACGACACACATGGCGCTGTTGCAGGCGATCAGGATGAAGAGGGGGATGAAGAAGATCAGCGACAACAGGATATTGACGTAAACGAAGAGCTGCAAGTCGCTCAGCTTCTCCTCGCAAGCCTCGTGCTCTTCACTGTAGGTGAATATGAAGAGCTGCGGTGCCGCCACTAACAGGCCCAGTAACCAGCCCATCGCGGCCATCCGGTGGATCTGTTTCCCGGGAAAGAGACGCCGACTCACCAGCGGGAATGCGATGGCCAGGTAGCGGTCAATGGAGCAGATGACCAGGATGTAGGTGCTGGCGTAGACCGGGGCCATCTGTAGGAACTTCATGGCTCGGCAGGTGAACTCACTGCTGAACAGGAAGGTGAAGCAGAGATGCCACAGCAGTTGGGTGAAGGTGTTCAGGAAGGCGACAAAGATATCGGCGAGGGCGATGTGAAGCAGGAATATCTCCAGACGATTGAGTCGTGTCTTGTGGCAGAAGAGTAGGACACCGATGATAATGGCGTTACCGACGACACACATGACGAAGGTCATGGAGAAGCAGACAGTTTGCCACTTGGCCAGTTCCTCATTGCGCGTGCAGTTGTAGATTACAGTGACGTTGGAGCACGACATTACCTTTGTCTTGCTCTTGAGAGGGACCACTGGTTTCAGTTCTCGATATTAAGGTAACATGGGTTGATAGACGCGGCGGTTAAATACATGCGGCTATATATGTAGACTTGAGGTTCTGGTTATCTCTGATTAGTTAGTTACTTTGTGATTGGCTGGATCGCAGTTGAACTGCTAAGGTAACATTTATATTATAGTTTCCATTCTGTGAAACAATATTCGACTCCTTAAATTATACAAACTGTCATCGGCAAAACATATCAATAAACTGATTTTCTCAAAGGTGAGGCTGGAACAATATCCAGCACAAACATGTTGAAGCCATTTAGTGAGATATTAAATAAAAATTAAACTAAACTGTCCGTTCTCTTAATCTATTGATTTATAAATTTTAATTTTTAAATATTAAGCAAAGTATATGTTTTACGTAAATAATGTATCTATTTTATTAGTTTTTTATTTATTATTTTATATCTATTATATTAATAATAATATATTCTTAAAAAATCAACTCATAATATATCTAACATACATACTTAAGGGAACATAAATTATTGTCTTTCTCAATTAATCTTAAATTAAAAATAGTCCCTAGATACTCTTCCATGTGATGAAACGATAACAGATAATATAGATATCAGAAGATTCGCTATACATTAAACATATATAAAAGGCTGTTCTTTAAATATCATTGATTATAAAATTGATTATTTGTGAGTAACAATGCAAATGAATGTAATTACTAAATAATAGTATATTGTTCTTCAAAACTCAGTATTCTAACTTAATATAATTATATTTTATCAATATAACTGGTATAAGAGGTTGAATGATTTTGTTGAACCATTTTTTAGAAATCAATTTTCAGGGGAGAAAGAATCTCCTACATCCCGTTTACAACTTTTTTTAGTAAATATGTAAAAAAGAAAAGTATCGTCATTTGAGATAAACTTTCAGCAGTTAAAGTTGTAATCAAATGTGAAGATGACCTACTTAGATTTTAGAAGCAGCAATGATGAATAGGACATTATTTTTTCTTAAAGGATTCCCTTCTTCTGCTACGCTAAGGTCGGCTTTGCATCTATTAATAATAATTATTCATTGTCACTGAAACGATTCATTTCGGATTTGCAATGACATTAATAAATCAAAGAGTGGCCAATTTGTGTTTGAGATATGTTGAGAAGTCAAAAGAAATACTGAAAAGCAGAATGAATTTATTCTACGATAAAATTATTTCTAGAAATATGTTTTGGGCAAACGTAATCATTACCTCTGGTGTATAAAACATGATGTATAAAATATTTAATGCTTAAAAATAAGTGAACAGTAATTTTGTATGTGTAAAATGCGTTTTGTGTATATAGTGTGTGTATTGTATTAAGCTATGCCATTCAATAAAAAAAAGTTGAATGCGGCTCAGTAAACCTAGTTCAATTTATTATTAACACATTTTAAAAGTTGACCTGATCCTTGAAACATAGAAAAATATAAAACATATAAAGTATAAAATGATCAATAGGGAAGCATATACAAAAGCAAGTTAGGAGATATTTTGTTATTAAATCTTATGTGAAAAGCACATATGCAATGTTAAAGATTTATCCGTTTAATTATTTATTTTGAATATTTGTAGAACAACACTAAAATACATTTAAATATTCATAAAGATCCCTATAATAGTCACATAATATCAGATTATGTACATGATTACATATTTACTTAGGGCCGTAAATATTAGCAACTAACACCCCTTGTCCATTACTTAGATTAGTCAATTGAGCTCATATCTGATAATAAGAATTGTGTAATTTGAGTAGAAAATGGTACACGTAGGTATATCTATTAGATGGAAACATTATCAATTTATAATGTATTACACCTAATAATAATATACAATAAATACATTAATAATATGTTATATTTTATTAGTTTCTATAAAAACATAAAGTTAGACTTTGAATGGTGCTTTAATGTTCGGTAATTATTCTAAATGGTACCCTTTACATTTGATTTAAACAAACAATATGAATTCTATTTATTAACATTTTTAATCCGTTAATCACTAAACATCTGTATTCATTTTAATAGAACTTCATTTTTATTATATTGTGTCTAGATTATTAGTATCATTATCAGAAGTAATCTGCTAAGGGAATTAGACTCCTTAATAACTAGGAGAATTAGGTTCCTTAATAGCAAGCTAGCTTTCATACAATAACCAAATTATTTTGATACATCAAACATTTTATATTATACAATCTCGTTTTCAAGTGCTACCGAAGGTCAAAAAGTAAAGGTCGATTGCAGGCAGTTAAGTTTATTAGGAAGTTATCTATAGCTTAATTTTTCGCAAATTTTGAGTCAATTGATGCTTGTGATAATACTTTTAATTGTGCTTTTAGAATTATAAATTATTGTTAGTATTCTTTTATCGTGTATTTATTATATGTTATACGTGTATATCGAATTATCTGAGTTTAATAATATTATAGAACATTACTTTAAACATATTTACAAAGCATTTTTTTAAATAAACTAAGCCAATTAATTAATTAACTTTCACTCAGCTATATGTATAACTTATGTCTCACAACTATAAACCTTACAGAAATTGTAACCATTAAACGGGAGTAGTTTATAAAATTAGAATAACAAATTTGAGTCAACAACATTGACAATAAAAATGTTTCTGGTGAGATAAGTAAACTATCTTTTAATAGAAGGTCTTTGAAAGAGCCTGGACTATTCTTATCTGATTATTTATCGACCGATTATCCTTTCGACTAAGAAGGGGGAAGTATTTTCTCTACTACATTACCTACTACTGTAATAATCTAGGATTGGATTGCACACAACATTTTCATCCGACATCCGATTTGCTGATTTGGACATTAAATATAAATATATGCAGAACATATTGTATATTTTAAATTAAATTGTTTAAAACATTTGTACAACTGAAGCTTTAAGAATTTTAAATGAACTAATATCGCGGGTTATATGAAATTTAAAATCTCAAAAATCGAAGAATCTGTGCTGTTGTCGGTAGTGCATCAGAAGATGCCGCACTTGCCTTGTGTAGTCATCAATGAAACGTCCAGAAACATCTTAATAACGAATGCTGCACAACACAACAAGCAGCTGGCTCAGATAGTCTATCCCCATACATATAATTGACCAGTTGCAAAACGCACTCTACTAACATCTATGAAGTGTATTATTTATGGCGGAAGCATTGGTGACTTGTTAACATGATTGATGGATGGCCTGTTGTTGTTTTGTATTTTGTGTCGCTCAATATAGTTGAACACATGTTCATGTACTACTTAATATAGGCGTAACAAATTATGAAAAATCATTTGGTTTTAAAATAGTTTTGTGTTGTATCTTCTAATGGAATATTTTTCGTAATGTTTAAGGCAGGCCCGTAGCCAGGGGGGGTTCGAGAGGTTCGAACGAACCCCCCTCA
This sequence comes from Coelogynopora nodosa, assembly GCA_034780555.1. Classification (NCBI taxonomy): domain Eukaryota; kingdom Metazoa; phylum Platyhelminthes; order Proseriata; family Coelogynoporidae; genus Coelogynopora; species Coelogynopora nodosa. The sequence continues at coordinate 22,414 of JAUZND010016585.1, read as the reverse complement.
GGTTTTTGGGGGGCGCACTTATAGGTGGATGGGGGCGCACTTATAGGTGGGAGGGGGCGCACCTATAGGTTAACTAGCTTGTATGGACTACAATTGGTTTTTCGGGGGTGGGAAGGGGGCGCAACTTGTGGGAGTCGAACCCCTCTAGGAAAAAGCTGGCTACGCCCCTATTTCACAGTAAAATTTTTAAATACATTGACAACAGTTTGCTATTTAATTTGACAAGCATCTTGCTAACATTTGTCATGTTCTCCGGATTTGTATTGGCCATATGATGGTCATTGTAAATCATTTTAAATTTTTAACACCGCATTAAGAATGCTGCCTATATTATATACAAATATATATATGCATGAAACCCTGTTATACAATTGGTGGAAGGCACACTTTGTACGTAATACTGCATGCGGCGTCATCGCTTCGTCACTTAACTATTTACCTGACATAATCACATTGACATGTGGAAGCGGCATTGCACTATAAAATATAATGCGGCATTATATTCAATGAGTACAACTGGATTTAAGCGGTATTGTGTGGATAACCGGATACATACAATATACTATATCATAATAAGATAATAAGTGTATTATTTAATAGACGCAATGCCCCTCTTTTATGTTTCATCAGTGAAATAACGGATTTGTGTTTTATCATTGTAAAGTCTGAGATATATTGCTTAAAACAATGACTCTCGTATTGCGAGGTCTAATTCTAATTTTAAAAACCGTAACTAAAATATTATTATATTTCAATTCAATTATTGTTCAGATTTCCATCGATATGCGATATGAAATATATATTTAATTTTACATTATTATGTAAAAAGCTGCTGATTTTCTATTAGCCGTGATTCACGATAAATTCAATAAAACAGCAGTTAAAGCTGCCGCCGCCTCCTGTTACAGGAGGCCTTCAAGGTGGCCCAGTCCACCTTCCGCGTCTACAAGAACCGAGTTCGTACCGAGCTGCTCCACCGCGGCGGCCACTCGGGCCACGCCACCCCTGACGAGGCCGTCCAGGCGGCCATCAATCGCAGCCCCACCTCCCCGGAAGTGCACAGCCTGGTGGCCGAGGTGCTCTGGGCCCTGTCGCACAACCCACGCGTCCGCTCGCCCTGCTGTTCCCCCGGGTTCGAGGTGGTGCGTGGCTTCGCCCGGGACGCCTGCGCCATGGCCTGGGAGATGACCACGCTAGCGCATCCGCTGGAGGCGGCCTGGGCCACCGAGGGGGAGGTGCTTGACGAACACAGGTGGGTGGCGGGGGCTGTTCTTCGTGTGTGTACACCTATATAGCTAGGGAATGTTTTGCTGTGTATAATGTATGTATCACCATATTTGTTATACACATGGGGGCCGGGGGTCTTCGCAATTCCTTGAAAATATATTATTTAACATATTATATATATGTACTACTTTCATCAAATTTGAAAATATTTATTAAGTTTGCAAATATATACGACTAGACACTCGTACACCATGATTCGGTCTATTCTGGCCATTTCGAGTATCTTAACATTTAACAGCGAAAAAGTAAAATTAGCCAATATTGCTTCAAATCCACAGTACTCATATTGTAAAACTAAAAAAACAATTACATGTTAGCATTATTGTAAATCATCTCATAATGTAACGCTATGTATACTACGTAAAGATTATTTAACTACTGTAAGTTATTTGCAATTTAGATTATCGAATATATTAGAAATAACCCGTGCTCTTAAATATTTGAAACCATTGTTCATAAAATAATGTTATTATTGGTCAAAAGAATTAGAAAAGACTAGGTCGGATCAACATCAGTCAACTGTTCAATACTTCATTCTAAACTGTAAATATTGAATTCATCATCAAAGATAATTAGTAAATTATTTGTCAATTTTAATCAATAACTTCAAAGTATTTTAACCGTGCAGTTTTATTAATTTAATCTTATGCGTTCTATTTACTTCATAAATTCATCAGGATTATCATAAATGTAAATGTAAGATATGCCACGAGTATCTTATTGATCACCGGTCAATTGTATACATTATTAACAAAAATATTGCGCATTTTTAGTAATAAGTGTTACAATGAACCTAACTTATTTTTAAAATAGAAAAATTCAAATTTTTTAATATTAAACTTAATAATCTTTTTTTTTTAAATATCTAAAATATAGTGAAATAATATACAGGCATAGCATTTATTATAATTTAAAACGATTCAATGTTTCAATATATAACTCTCTGTATTCAAGGAATCTTATAGGAAATCATGTATATGAATATTGTTTAAATGGACGTGTAATGTTCATACAAAGACGTAGAATGCTGATGAAATAAGTAAATCTGATAATTACGTTACAAACCATGTTTCATTAAATTTAAAAAATACGGTAAAAAGGTGTAGTCGCCAACACTGTAGAATTTGCACGGCCAAGTTTCACAGTTCTCTCTTTAGCCGCGCTTGAAAACCTGAATATAACATTGATATTGTAGGTATCGTCGAAGCTGTGATTCCGAGTTCTCCTGTCCTCTTGTTCACCATCACATTTGGCCCTGTTTAATGCAAGGTGCTCGAGTGATCGTGAAAGGAGAGGTCTCCACTAAGAGAACTGCAACGATGGTAAGCCTTTACAATAAACCCTCTAGCTCACAGGTCTGTAATAATATGTAGTGCAGTGGTCATTTTTTGGCATCATATTAAGGCTATAATCGCTTGATCTACATTCCAGTTTATCTCATTTATATAAATGGAAAACAAAGAATTAATAACAATTTTTGTTGAGGTCATGAAACAAATTTACATTCTGAGTACTGAAACACACATACAGCACACTTAAACAGGATAACCGGTGTCCATAACCCATTATTGTATCTCTATAAATAATTATAAATTAATCAATTTTAATTTAGTGTTGAACAAATTATTCGGAAATTTTGTGATTTTTATCATAACAAATTATAACCTTTTGATATAGTAACAAATTGAGTTACATTTTCTTAATACTAAATTATACATATTTACATAATACACCTATTATTAAAAAAATATTTGAAGTCAAAAAAGTTAAATATATTTGTTTTAATGTGTTCGTGAATTTATGGTTATTCAACTTATTGTTTTTCACTTTTACAATTTATTAATTTTAATCAACCGTGATAACTATGTAGATATCTTACTTATAAATAATACAACGATAGTTCTAGAAAAATTCCTACTTCTATATGTTACTTGGCATATTATGTTTACCTTTTACATTGATGTATTGGATACTACGACATATTCATACGCATAATGTGTGTTGTTCTAATAGTGAATATTTTGTAGTTAAATGACATTTAAGAAATTCATCATCATTGTATCATAGCACAATTGAACAAATACCCACTAAACTAGGCTTGTGTAATGTTAGGGCTTTATAACTTGTGTTTATATATATGTATATGTATGTATATGTTGTTTTTCACGAATTAAATATTTTTTATATTAATTAAAAGAATACAGACCAAAGAAAAGAGGACTACATAAATAAAATTAACGAATGTCTTGATGCTGCATAATTCAAACTATTGACAATATATTTTTTTTAAATAGAATTGTCATAAACAATACTAAACATATTGTAGGTGAAATAAAAATAAGTTATTCGAAATATTTAATAATTTAAATCGAATGCATAAATGTGTAAAAATAATATGCAGTTATACATTTGTTAATACAATTACAATGTGAGCTTATTTTATATAACCTTTCAGGTTACGAACAAATACTAAAGTTTTTCATTAACCATTCCTGTAAGTACTTAATTTACATTATATTATTTAAATAGTTTGTATTATTACCGAAAATATTCATGTTTTGTTGTTATATTTTGAAAAAGAATTATGAATTGTATACAACTCACATTACAACTTATTCTCGTCGAACAATTTAATGATATAATTAAATGAACGATTAACAATAATTTTATTTAATGCTTAATTGTTATCATTTTCAATTACTGGTTAATTTATGATTAGTTTTGTTTCTTATATTATTTATCATTTGGAAAGAATTTGATTAAATATTATAAATATATTTTGTGTTTATAATCTAATATTTCATTGAATTAATTTTAAATGAATGTATTCCACTATTTATCTATATATGTGATTTTAAGACTAGAATTGTTTTTTTTCATGCTTTAAATTATTACTTCAGCTAAATATGATATGCTATATTTAATTAGTTTGGATATATTTGAGCAATATGATTATATTATATTTAATTTGTAACTCAATGTATAACACTTGCACTTGACATAAAAACACAATAAACAATTGAATTATTCTAAAACAATGGAAGGTGGTTCCCCTTTAGCAGCATTGTAAAATTTAAAATTATAATGACATGAATATGTATAATATTTCATCATCACAGAATTTGTAAAGCGAATGTTATAACATCTATCATCGGCAAAGACAAAGATTGCATTAATTTAAGATTCAAAGAAGCAATATTGATTGAATTGAAAAACCGAATATCAATAGCAAAATTGAATGTGATGATCTGTTAAAATTAATATATTGACAATAATTCAAATATGTTATTGTTATTTAAATAAGCGATTTAAATATGTATAGTAGTTCATTTATTTAATAATTTACATAATTACATATTTACATAATAATTTATTTAATTAATTTAATTATTTTTTAATAAATTTAATTTAATTTTTAATTAATTTTTAATTTATTTATTAATTTATTTATTTTATAATTTACATAATTAATTATTTTAAAACATTATATATTACAACAACAATATATATTGTTTAATTGTTATATTTTTTATGTATTTAATTATGATTATGCTGCAAGTTAGTTTTTATCGTACAACTTAAAGTATCATTTTAATTAATATGCATAATATTTTGCATAATATTTCAATATACGTAATACACAATATAATAATACATTATGTAAAAAGATAAGACTTATAGGTATTTAATTAATTATATGGATATGCTTTGCTTTTTTGATTTGCAGAATCGACAGATCAATAGGCCGGAATGCAGGTCTCGGTTGCTTCAATACTTATTTTGCTGAGAGTGTACACTTTTTTGCTGATAGTATGCACTTTTTGGCTGATGTGTGCACTTTTTGGCTGATAGTATGCACTTTTTGGCTGATAGTGTGCACTTTTTGGCTGATAGTATGCACTTTTTGGCTGATGTGTGCACTTTTTGGCTGATAGTATGCACTTTTTTGCTGATAGTGTGCACTTTTTGGCTGATAGTATGCACTTTTTGGCTGATGTGTGCACTTTTTGGCTGATAGTGTGCACTTTTTGGCTGATGTGTGCACTTTTTGGCTGATGTGTGCACTTTTTTGCTTCGCTTATCATTATATATTGATTGATACCCATATATAATATTTCACATTTAGTTAAATTTAGTAGTAATTGTTTGCATATTTTGATTATTTTTTCAATTTATTATTTTTATAGCATTATTGTAGTGTTGATTAATTATATAGATAAAAAATGCATGATTAACAGCCGTAATTATTTATATACAAATTATATGGTTTAATACATATGTTATGGATATTTACTATCTTAACAATTACAATATATATATATATTGCTAAATCTGATTAAATCAGTTGTTGTCATTAATATCATCTTTGATTTAATAGGAATTATAGTGTAAATATTAGCGGAGTCATGTATTATATTTGTTAGGTTTATCACTGTTTATACATACAATAGTATGGAATAGCGCACATCACCAGAATCTTATATATACATTATATCAATAATATTCACTGCACATTATAAGACAGATAATAACTTTTCTATCGCTATTTCAAATAAAATTTCTTTTTGTCTTTTTTTATTTTGATACGTTATTCATTCGCTTTTTGTTTCATTGTTAAACTTTTATCTGCTTTAAATATATTGCTTTCAATTATTTTTTGTTTTTATTATTTTTGAACCAATATGCATGAACAAACATTTAGTTAATATTATACGCTTACTTTGAAATATATAATGTCTCATTTTGGACTGCTTGAATTTGTTACAAATTCGTTAACCAGTACTACTACTACTTACAGCACTACTGCGTACTGTTGGATAGGAATGCTGACTGTCACCATGGATAGAATGAGTTCGATCCGAGCTATGCTGTTCTTCAATTTTTATTTTCTGTCTTGTCAACAACATTCTATACTTTTATTAATGCACAGGTATACTATATTTTGAGCACATACGAAAAGAAGGATTCACTGTTATCAATTCCGTACATTCTGTTGTCTAAAGTATCAATACATTAATATTCCAATTCAGCACCTTTAGAAAACCCGTACTATCTATTTGAAAGCTGTAATTACCCTTTATAAATTATATCTTTACCAATTTAAAGCTGCATTTTGTTAAATATTAATATAATTAGAAAAACACTTTCTTTTAAATTTAGTTGATACACAATTCATGTCTCTGAATACTCAAGGCAGAACCTTAATTGTAGTAATTTTACCATTTATTGATGTTTATAACGACTGCATTAGCCAAATAACCTTTATTTATAGTTGCGCGCTAATACCTTTAAAATTGACACAAATATGTTCGTTCAATTATTTAAGTTACCCAATGAATTGGTCAAATAAATTGGCCTTTTAAATAAGGACAGGCATCTCTTCTTAAAATAATTTTAAGTTATAACGAGATCCAAATACGATAAATCGTGTCTTATGATGCTTTTCATTACATGTTTGTCTCACACAATTAAACTGAATTTATAATTTATCTGTATAATATATTAAATTTAAATATTGAGTGTATTTAACGTTAAAGTTATTAGATATTTATGGGTTATGTTACAACTAGGCTAGCCTATATATTTTATAACAATAACAAAGCCTTAATTTAAATTATGAAATTAACTAATGTGTGTTTTTAAAGGGAAAAAAATATTTGTAAAATTCAATTCTTTTTCAATGAGTATATTTTTTATGATATTATTTACAATTTGATAAGCCTATTTTTCAAAAATGTCCATGAAAGTTTTATTCTATAGTTTTAGGTATTTAATTGTAATGAATATAATAAAGAATTTTTATACATAAAGGGAAATTAGATATTAAAAAAATCGTAGGTGTACTTTGTTAGTTTGTCGAATATTATGTTATTTATAAGTGTTTCCTATTTAATTAATATTAGTCCTATTACACAAAAACAAGTATGTGATGCTTTTAAGATCCATTATATTTACATATTTAAAACAATAAAGAAATCTATTACTAGTAAATTTTTTCTATCTTTAAATATCATTACATACGTTAATGTATAATTATGTTAAACATAATAATGTATACATTTTTTTATTTATTTAATCATGTTATTTAAGGTAATGTATCCTCCGTATTTGTTTGTAAAAAGGCGAACAGAGGCCAATTACTGTCATCCAACTTAAGTTGAGATTTCTTTGTAAATTTGAGATTTGACATTTCAGATTAGATTTTTGTCCGAAGACTATTTTATATAATTGAGATTACTTTGACATATCCAATCTCTTCCCAATATTTTTTATGCATAATCCCACTGAATAATATTAATATGAAGAAATAGCTCGATGATCTGTTTTCAATAAAGAGACCGACACACATTATTCGTTTCTCCGATGCATTTATTTACAAGTTCTTTCTACAAGGTATTTATTTAATATTATACAAATAATTATTTTTCAATAGTTTAAATTATAATAGTCAATATTTCAATATTATATCAAATGTACCCGAATCTTATCAAAATACAATTGATTTTAAATAGCATTTCTATTTTTACATTTTACAAATATTAATAAAGTAGTGGATTTTTATTTTGAATTGTTTAATTAAATAAAATAATTTGATTATTTGATAATAATTTATATTTATTTAATATTTATATAAAATATTAATTTTTGTGTATTGGTCAATTATTATTATAATCTCTCACATGTCGCACACATCATAGATGGGCAATGTTCTTAGGTATGTATGTAATTAGGTACACGTACAATAGGTATTCCATCATGCATGTATATTGAACAGATTTAAATATTTTAAAATAAATATATGGATATTTGACCACTAATATTATAAAATTGCACTGGCTACTCATAGTAATATATACATTAAAAATTAGAAAAACTATGCATCATTTATATATTTGAATTCAATTTTTATAAAACATTATTGTAGGTTTATAAGTGTTTATATGACTGTCAGAATATAATCATACTATAATTATTATACCTACTTAAACACATATTGGAATACTTACGATCCCATACTATATCATTATTCTCGAACAATATTATTATCCTACAAATGAAAAAATCAAGATCTGTTACATCCGTAAAAATTTACAAAAAACTAATCGTCATTCACGTAACTTCTATAAATGTTACATGTTGCATTATATATGTATTTAGACATGTTTTTATAACATATTGAGAAACAAAGAATTTTTATATCATAACATATAATGTTGGTCGAGATATAGTAAAGAAATGGACCTTTATAATATAGATAAATGTCATTGAATTTTTGTTTTTAAATCTTATTTATATTATACACTTATTTTATACGATAAATACGTTAGCAATTTTTATCATTTTAAAAAGTATGTAAATGTGTTTTTAATGTAATGTTTAGGTTTGCACTCAGCTCAAAGGTAAAAATAAGTTGTACAAAAATTAATTGATAAAATTATGATATTAAACGTGATGATATCAGTGTTGTAAATTACAAAGTTTAACTTAATTTCAATTTATATATATTCAGTTCATAATTATTAAACAATACAGATTTCTATCTAAAAAATTCCGTAAGTTCTATTTAATTATTTACCTTTTGGGGCAATATAATAGATATTAATGCACTCAAATTAGCAAATTCTCTACCACAGGCCGGCGAATGACTCCCCGAAAACAAAATGGGAATGCCTAGCGAGAAAAAAGAAAAGAAATTCAAGAAATATCATAATAGTTTTTTTTTCATAGTAACAGTATTAATATTGTTTAATTTATATATTTAGTCAATTAACACATAGTCATTTCAATTATTATTATAGTTAAAATCAATCAATATTGCTATATTTCGAAATTCATATAATTTCATATTGTTTTGTAGAGGTATTATTAGATTTGAATATAATTAAATATCTGCCATGTAGGAGTGAATAAAAAACTTTTCTCCTTTCGGTAATTATAAATATAATTATATTTTGTTTAAATTATCTCCAAGTCCACTGTAAAGAACTAATTGAAATGTCTAAATTAATAATTAATTAATCTGTGTCTGTATAATAATCAATAAAATTTATCAACATTATTAAAAATGAGTTCAATTTTCTTTGAATAGACGTGTTTATGCATATGGGGTGTTAACGGGAAATGTTTTAAACTTACACATTTGTTACCATTTTGAATACATAATCTCCATGTAATCGATTATTATGGATTTAATACAGATACCGCCGTCCTTGATTCATCCCTTGTTATACTCTTTAGAAGCGCATCTAAAATTTAGTTTTTATAAAAGCTAGTTATGATATGAAAATAGTAGGCTAAATTATCTCACTATGTTTATTTCTACATATTATTGTGCAATTAACATTTCATAATGTTTTCATGGTGATTTGTTTCGAAATTTCGGATCAGTATTAATCAAATTATATAGTTTTATTAACATATATTTTTTTGAACATTTTAGACAATTGTAAAAAGAAATGAATTTGGGTCTCGGTCGTAATGGTTGCAATAGGCTAGTAAGTTTTATTGTTATATTATATTAATTAACACATTTTTTGTACAAATATATAACACGTCTTCAACTATATTTATATATTTAAATTGTATATACAAACATCTATTTGCAATTATTATCAGTATGGCGGTTCAATGTGCAATCTATCCACCCCATATTATGAATCACCATCGTATTTCGATGACATGAACTATAGCGGTGGACACAATGGTGGATTCGGCGGACCCAATGGTGGATTCGGCGAACCCAATGGTAGAACTTATGGATACGGGGACTACAACGGAGGATACGGTAGACGTAATGGTGGTACTGGTGGATATGATGGTCATGGATATGGTAGATACGGTGGACACAATGGTGGATTCGGCGGACAAAATGGAGGATTCGGCGGACAGAATGGAGGATTCGGCAGATCCACTGGTGAATATGATGGATACGGTAGACGTAATGGTGGACATGGTAGATACGGTGAATACGGCGAAAATAATGGTGGATACGGCGACAATAACGGTGGATACGGCGAAAACAACGGTAGTAACGGCAACAAAAACGGTGGATACGGCGAAAATAACGGTGGATACGGCGACAATTACGGTGGATACGGCAGAAGCAGGGGTGGAAACAATAGTGTCAGTTACCGTTTGATAAAATAATAAATTAACAAACATTTTAATTGTCTAATATTTTATAAAAGTTTGAACTAACGTATTTTTCCACTGCTTTAGAAATGATCAAATAATTTGCCCCCTGAATTATACAATGTCTAAATTGTTTAAATTCACTGTTAAAAATACCCAGCGCAACTATATATATTTTTTACATAATTAGCAATAGACCTACACAAGAGTATCTAAATACATCTTTAATATTTCTGCTATAAGTTTTTACGCTATGCCTAATATTTTAAAATTCATGCTTTCTATCTTATTTTTAAGGGAAGGGAATTTCCATCTGGTCAAGTCGACGGTAGAAATCAAGGTGGAGTTCAAAGTGAAAAGCATGTTCGGAAGAGCAAAAAGAAATAATGTAAAAAAATGTTTTGTAATTATAATTTGAATATGTGTTTAAAGTTTTAAAAAATTGGTTAAACGTATATTTTTCGATTTTCGATTTAAGACATTCTTTTTATTGTCTAGTATATCTAAAAAGCAATTATAACATTGCTTAGTAAACACAAATGCAATAAATGATGTTGACAAATGCAGTGATCATACAATAAAGAGAATTTTAGAAAATTTAACTAACATGAAAGAACCATTTTAACAAAATATATCCATTATACAAAATGTCCTAAATTGTTTCTTGTTGATATCTTTATAATAACTGAAGTAATTTGTCTTCATAATTTGTTGTTGGTTATTAAAATGCAAATGAAATATATTTTTGTTCATATCCACATATAATCAATCACAACCAATGAAAATTATCAATTTATCATGTTTAATTATTTATCATGAACGTTAAATATGATCGAAAACAGTGATACATTTTACCACTTGTCCGATTGTTTAAATTATTTCTGTATGACATTTATTTAATCGAAAATCATTTTGAACTAATATTATATTTGAATATATCATGTCCTGTTGAAAACTTTCATTTTAGTTAGTTATCTATTTTTAAATATTGACATGTTTGTTCTAATTACTGTGTAGAATTTAAAAAAAAGTTAAAATAAAATGTAGAGTAAAATAATATATTTGTCAAACGTGTAATATTATAATTTTGTCTAAATGTAAAAACTTTTTAGTCCAAAGAATGTCCGACATATTATTAAGCATTAATAGCTATAATGTGCAGCAACTTCAATTAGTATATGTTTTAACTGTGTCCGGTTAGCATTTTTATTTGCTAAATTCACAAATTAAAATATAAAAAATATATTGGCTGACATTTCCATATTTATCACAATGAAAAATTTCCACATAAAATGTATACGATTCAACACTGTAAATTATTATATATAATGACGCATAATAAAAAATGAAGTGTGGTAGCATTAACTTGTCTTTGTAACATATCTAAAACTATAGTTTAAAACATCGTATTGATATTGATAAGAAGAATTTATCATCGTTTGTTTTCAATTATATCGTTTCAGTTTACAAACAAGAAAATATCTGCTTTAACTAATAATATTGTAAGTACGAAAAGGTGTTATATGTTTACCTATGTGTACTTTATATATGTACTTGTTATAATTCAAAATAAATACAATAGATTACGCCTTTGTTAAACAGAATTTCTTAAATTATATATATATTTATTATAGCTTAACCTTTTTTGGGTTTAACATTTAGTTTTTACAAGTCTTTCAGGTCAATAATAACAAAAGAAACTGAAACGGATTTGTCCAAAAACATCCTTAGCATTGGAAATTTTAAAATAATATTCAGTACTTAATTCTTAACATATTTAAAAAACGGAAAAATCATTAATTAGCAAATAGTTTTTAAATATTTAAACATATTGTACATATAAATGGATTAAACAGTAAATATCAACTGAACATATTGACTATCACACAGTAGGTTTAGAAACATTTGTTTATAAGTTAAGACGTTCGTATTCATTTGTTATGTTACTAAACACTATTACTTGACGTATATATGTACTAATTTAAAATGTTACTAGGGATATCGAATATTTTTGCTATAGTGAACCAAGATAATTCTCTCTAAAGTTCATCTTTTGCTAAACAAGATTTCATTTAAACCATTTCTTTTGATATACTTTTAATTGTGCACATCATATTTTCTTCAATATTGATAACTTTACCTTCCTGTGGTGTAACTACATAAGGGCAGAATGGGCTGATGCCCATATTTAAGTATATAAGATTTTTTTAAATATATAGATTTTGATACTTATTATCGGTTAAATATAATATTTTACACAATTAAGGAGTATTTGCCCATATACAATTTTGGCCCTGGTTACGCCCTCTGGTTTCGCATTCTTCATTTAATTATTAAATTCATTTTAATTTATTTTTATAGTTTTTGACCCATCGTGTTGTGCCCCATCTTATTATTAGTTATTGTTACGCGCGTGTGGTGAATTTTGTGTTTCAGAAAAGGATGGTCAATATGGTAGAATTATTGTTTCAGTTGCAGTGAAAATATTCTGCTCATATTAAATTACTTTTTATTTGCTTGTGTTGTCTTTGTTACTGATAGTAAATATTATATAATATAACTATTAATTATATTTACAAACATAATTATGATGTAGTTGTGCCATACATTTATTTATATTTATATATGTCTGTACGTCTACGATTATAAAGATATACTTTACATAGACATCAATTTTAGAAAATTATTGTTACTTTTATTGTAATAACGGTATAGATTTATTTATTGGCCTCTACAATAAAGTGAAGTGATTGCAAACCATTAGCTATTTAAGGCATGTCATTATGCTAAATGTTTATTGTCGTTTTTATTATATAAATGTTATTGTATAAATTTTTATATATTATAGAGATGAAGATATTTTTTATAGACAGTAATCAAATTTTTTTCGATAATGTCATTTTTTTTGCTAGATTATTAAAAAAATTATAGAGGTCGAAATCACTTCGTTTTATTGAGTTTGGGTGTGTGTGTATTATATGCAACTATACAACTATGCCTCATGTCTCTATGACTTCAATATATATACAAGTAATTAATAAATATAATTCATTGTAAGTAAATGTCTTATTTTAAAATATAGTCACAAATAAAAGTGTTTTACTGTTTAATTAATGTAATATATGTTGACTATACTACACAGTAGGTTATTTTCATCAGTATTAGGAGGTTTTACTACGCAATGAAATAAAAGCCTTAGAAATAAATGTATTAAAAATAATAAATACAACATTTTATCTATTTGCGGTATAAATGCGCATAAAATTATATATATTTTTTAATTTAATTAAATTATTATATGTATTTTATAATACATTATTATACACAATGTCAGTATGCTAATTGATAAATAAAAATAATGAGGGTATGATAAATATATGTTTATGATAATATTTTTAAAATATTTATTTATCCTACTTACTATTTATAGAAATATTAATATTGCTAGTAATATTAGTTACAAAATATTGTGCCACAATTTATTAAACATCCTGTAATAATCAAATAATATGTATATTATGTATACAATAATACATTAAGAGTATTGATAAACTAATCTATGTGTAGCTTATAGACCATTACTACCAAAAACTCATCACTCATATAATAAGAAGTATAGTATACATATTTGTACATATTTACAGTTATTATTTTTGTAAAGAGTGTACTAATTAATATAAATAGTAGTATCTTCTGAAACTATTATATTTAATTATTCTTATTAGATAACACAGAGTATTTAATTTTTCTATGACTTTTTATATCGCATGATAAAATTAATTTTGAAGGAATAATCTAAGATAATTTTATAATAAAACATATTGATAATTTCGTCATCACATATGTATCGATAATCTCTATTGTCTAATACTCAGTAGTCTTAAGTATTATTTTAATTATACCGATTAACCCAATACCTCCTAAATTAACCTTAAATTACATTATATGTTTTCATGTGGCGTTAAAATATTTATATATAATTGATACACAATTTTGATAATAATTTATATTTATTAGAATCTTTGTTTCTAGAAAGAATTTTTTTTTTCATTAAATAAGTGAATTTTAATTTTGTTTTCTCACTAAATATTTCCTTTGTTACGTTTACTTTTAGATATTTTCGAATCTTTAAAAAATGAATCACGGTTATGGATTTATGCATGTACGCGTAACGTTTAATTTCAGTATTTATTTATAATTTAATATAATTGCTTCATCAATCATTACCCCAAATATGAATCGAATGTTGTTTTATTTTCCTACACAGTGCGGTGTTGGGGGTGGTTCAGTCTGCAATTTAGCTAATAGTTGTGTCCCACAGTGCAATGATTTTATGAGGCGACGAAACAGATATGACGGACGACACCGTGGTTATGCTGGACAGGGTAGATATTACGGTGGCGGTCAAAATTCAGGATATGGAGGACAGTACGGCGGATGTAATGATGTAAGATAGTAATCAATGTTTATTTTTTGATGAATTAAAATAAAATTATTCCGATATAAACTAGGAATTTTCATTCATACAAATGCCAATATACATATCCGATCATTTTGTTTTCAACCTCTCGCTTTTATTAACAGGAAAGAGGATATCATTCTGATTATGATTACCATCACAACAATAATGATTACTATCGCAACAATAATGACCACTATCACAACAATAATGACCACTATCACAACAATAATGATTACGATCACAACGATAACCATGTAAGCATATGAATTGTTTATTTCTAAATAATTAGGCATATATTTAAATATTTGAAACCATTAAAACTTAAATAAAATCATAACTAATTGAGTCAATTGAGTAATATAATTTTCATATTATATATACATGAATTACTTCTTTTTATTAATTATGGCTGTTTGTTAGAAAGTTGTTTCCGTGTTTTTGTTATCTGTATTGTTATTAATCTCTCTAAAAAAATATAATTTCTCGAAACTACTTTGACTAAGCTATATTATATTAATACTTGTTTTGATTGTTTCTGAAACAAACAACCCAACCAATATTTGTTGGCTAACTATGTTTTATTACAAATTTCCAGCATGACGAACGGCGAAATGTTGATCATAATTCCTCCAGAAAGGAACACATCAACAGCACTCATAAGTGAAAATTATACTTTATTTGAACAAAAGAATTTTTTGTGGTTGGAAATCCTATATAATATTTGCAATAAAAATATATTGTCCATATTTATTCAAAATTTATATAATTTACTATATCATGTTGTTTATATATTGATTTTTTATATATAAATTTGACACAACGTTGTTTACGTTTAGTTTATATTTGTTATTTTTGATTGGCAAATTAAAGAACAAAACATGATTTATTATGAATAAATTGTTTGCATATTATTTTCACTTATTTCTTTACGTAGAAATACATATATAAGTACATTGTTTTTAAATATGTTATATATAATTGTATAATATAATACATTAGTTTGTACACTAAGCAATATATCTAAAATTCAATACATGTAAAAATATATATCTCGTGATAAATACATATACAACTAAAATATAATGTCGCATATTTTGACTATATAAGTATATAAGTGCATGTATGTGGTGTCTACTCCTACAAGAACGTATCAAACTAGGATGTTTTGAAAAAAGATGCCAAAACTTAAATGATAAGATATTGCTCGCTCTGTGCACCTAATAATGAACAATGTATGCCATAGATTGTCATTATTATTTTTTCACAATATCTTTTCCCAATGTTAATAGTAAAGATTGTCTATGGGCTTCTATCTCAAAGCATGAATGCCCTTAAATGTGTAAATAGTGTGCATTAATTTTAATAGGTGACTTGTATCTAGGCTGCTATAACAGAGTATCCTTTTACATAACATGATGGCCTGTATAACTCGGCATGGTTGCAGGTCCACAACAAATCGAAGGAGATCAGATTGGAATAGTGTCAATTTTAAATACAACACATATTTCCAAATTTAGAAGAAAAAAGGCTTTTTTTATATAAATTTAGATTTTAATGTCATAGAAGTTTCAAATATTATAAACGGCTAATAAAAATGCGCTATAAAAATAATAATGCAATTAAAATAACATTAAAATGATTTGACCAATTTATTGCTGTTTCAATTTTATTAGTGGTTGATAAAATCATGTTGTTCTTTCACTTTGTTTTTTTACCCACATTTTTATTTTACAATTTAATTTTTTACTCTATTTGCAACAATAATATTAAATTCAGTATAGAAAATATGCTATACATAATACACAATCAAAACTCAAGAAAAATAAAAATTAGTATAATAATATAATTAAATAATATATTAGTATTATACTATAATAATAATAAATTATAATAGTATATAACGTATTAGTATAAGTAAATGTATCAGCGGTTTTTCCTAAAATTTTATTAATTAATTAATCACACGATATATTAAAATAGAAATATGACATCTTGTTGGTATAAGCAGGATAAAATTTTCAAAAATTAATTTATGCATTTTTTATTCGTTTAAAAAGTAATTTGTGAACAATTCACAAACATTAAACAATTTTTTGTTCGAAATCCACTGATATATAGTAAAAGTTTCTATAGAAAATATTTTATATGTTTTTGATCATTCTATGTTATTAACATTTTTAGATTATCGATCAGGATGCCCTGCATGTCTTACAGTGTAAGCCAGACAAAATGGACAATATTTTAAATTGTGTTGATTATTATGAATTTTTAATCATATTTATTTTTTAGATTGAACGATTGAGTAGCACAACTTATGTCACTGAATGTTCCTTTACTGTGAGTTTTTGTTTTATTATTACTCATTTTTGTTAAATTTAAATTATTTATTAAATTATAAGTTTTTTTATAACTTTTATTGCATTTAAAGTTTAATTATTTTATAATAATATAATATTATTGTAAAATCTTAATAAAATCTATGTTATAATTATACTACATTTAAATTGCTTAAAATGAATTAATAGTAAAATGGCAGTATACATTTTTAGTTCGTTTGATGAAATGTACATATTGATAATGTTCTCATTTATTAGCATTATATATGAAATAATGAATTATAATATATGAAAAATGTATGTGTATGTTAATTTGAAATAAAAAATGTAATAACTAATACCTTCGTACATAGAGGGGGCAGGTATGGCAAATTTTCTTTCAAACAAATTAAGTTTTTAATTGAACTATATAATGTATAATCCTGATTTTTTTACTCAGTGGCTAAAATACTTTTATCTTACTAAAAAATATAATTTTTAATATTTTTGCATACCAGAAAAATTTGTGTTATTATTGAACTATTTTATACCTCCCTAGGTTTTCATACTTTCCAATAATATTAGGAGCTAACACTTGCAACATTAACAGCAAACAAAGTTTATCGTAAATTATATACATATAACTGGAATATTTAAATTATTTATTAAAATAATCAGAAATTTTAAATATTACTCAAATAGCATTTATACTACTTTTTGTTACATTTTAGAAAATTAAAAAATATACCACGCAAATGTAGATCGTGTGATCTGGAATCAGATGCAAAAATAATCAAAACAATTGGTTGCATTGACCAAAAGTTAGATAATATATAGATCAATATATAGCATATATGGTTATTTTCATATAGTTTTCCTAAATGGAGTTTATGACGTAATCAGGTCAGAAAAATTATATTAATCGATTAATTTATTTTAAATATAAATAGCTCGACAAGTCTTTAGAAGGTATCTGTATACCTAATTTCAGCTTAAATAGGATGATAGAAACTTTGTATTTTCAAGAGGGGAGGGTACAACCCCCCCCCCCCCCCCCCCGTTTCTAAAAATATACCATTGAATTATTATCCATAAAAATGTTATAGCACTATTGGTCAATTGACTTAATACACATTTTTAAGTTTTTAAATTATACATGATTACTGATATGCATTAATTTTATTATATATTAATAATCTAAATTTTAAATGTCAACTAAATTTTTTGAGTTAGTAGTATTTGTATTATAGATGAACATTTGCTGGATAAAATGTATATTACAATAATAATATAAGCTGAATATATATAGAAGCAGTTTTAATTATAGCACTATATAAAGTTATAAACATATTAACAGAGGATTTGTAACATTATAAATGTTTAAATTTAGGTAGCTATCCATTTTATTTATTAAAATTAAATAAATATAATAATTGTATTTACATACGATTTACCACGATCAATATTGTGTTTTGAATACTGTAACAGGTATAAATTCTTTTTTGCAGGTTCCAAAAGTGATGAGCCACAATACCTGTAGACCAACAACAACAAGCTATACACGAAAACCATGTGCAGTTTCATTTTTAGAAACATCTTCATGTTCAATTGAGCCAAAATATGAACATTCCAATCGTACCACTTCAACGTCTTCACCTTTCAGATGCAGTTCATCTTCCGCAAAGGCAACTTGTCCCTTTACATCTTATACAAATGTGGATAACATATTATGCAATCCGTCCAACCACAATTTGCATTGCATATCAAAAGCTAAGAGCAGCCGTTCGACAGTATCACCAACACGTTATGTACCTAAACCATATAAGTGTGGTTCCTCATGTACATCAAACAATTGTACCTGTAATTCGTCGCTCAAACCACAAACTGGTAACTGCCGACTATCACACAATTCCGAGGCAATATACTTCTGCAACACATATATAAAGCCAAAAAAATACAATAACTGCATTTGCAAAAAGTAATAGATTTTCAATCGTATTACATACGATAACTGACTAATATTATGAATGATTAAATTGTCAATTGTAATTTCAAGAATTGTATATCATTCTGAAGACTTCGTTATTAACACGTTTGTCGCTATATCATTTTTGTTTGTGACTTTCAAATCGAGAATTTAATAGGAAACATTCATTTATATTACAAGCAACGCATTTAAAATGCATTTTTTTGTACTATTTTTAATTTTAAACAATTTTTATTATTTTATAATTTTATAAAATGTGAACTAAACAACTCAAATTTGTGTAATAATTTTATTAAAAATAAATTGTTATTAGAGATTTTAACTTTTTCAGACGCATTTACTTTGTTTGATGCTTTTTTTGATAATGCATATTAATTCTTCTCATAATATTGTTTAACCCTTCGTACGTGGACATACTTTGTAGGGTTTGCTACGTGGAGGGGGGGTATTTATAGATAGCATTGTTAAATTAAAGAGTTGATATTATTTATCTTAATTATCAATAAGAATATGATTATTGCAAGTTTTTAAATAATCAAAGTGGACAAATTAATTATATTTCTTTTAAAATGGATGTAAATTGTTTCTCATTTTTTATTTATATAGCATTTGCAAAAATAAATTATTTTTAACATTCTGACAATAATTTCAGCTTATAAAATCTACATTTAAATGAAAAGTTAAAGTCGTTTTAAATGTCCAACAAGATTTTTTCAATACGTGATTTATTCTAGATATTTTAAAAATGAATCTTTTTAAATTATAACGTTATTATTCAGGTCTGGAACTACTTAGGATTACAAATCGGTAATCAATTGATAAATGTTTATATGTATTAATATAATAATACAATGTTACTTATTGTATTAGAACACAATAAATACGTTTCGAACTTTTTCTTAAGTATTAGTATATGAAATTACGTACTATTTGATGAAATGCCATGATTCTAGCATACGTTTATTACCTTAATACCTTCTAGCATAATTTAGCATAACTATATTTCATTTATTGCATAATTATAAAAAATATTTAGTAACCACTAATGTATTGAACAAAATAAGATAAATTGCAGACAAGCGCGTTTATCGCTGATAAGCACACATATTGTAGACTAACTTTGTATGATACAGAATATAATTATACAAATAGGATATTTTCCATATTATGCAATATGAGTGATGAATATAGCTTCATATAGCAACATAGAAAGATAGCGCATCTATAATTTGTACACACATGCAATGTAGACACTATAAATTATATGATTACTAACTATGACCTATATCGATTAAAAGTCTCAAGCGTACAGCTGCTTTTCTATTTCTTTATTAGTTGTATTATATACATTAAAAAACGATTAAAGTAATCAAAATTGAACACCCCTTAGTAATCCTAGGATTTATTAACACTACAACTGCAGCGCACTTATTTTTTCAAATATTATATTAACACAATTTGCGCATATGGAGGCTCTACATGCAGGTCATTTCTGCGCTTTAAACATAAAAATATGAATAAAAACACGACCCATGAAACAAAGACGAGGCATGTCTTTATTACATCAAATAATTACATCAAATACAAATTATGATGAATACAATGATAAAGCGGCAGTAATGGAAAGGCAACAAAAAAATTAATTCAAATAGTCATTGCATTAAGCTCCTCGGATTGAATGTTTTTTGTGCACAAAAATTTGATATCGAATGGCTTCATCTCTACATATATTTTACCTTGTTTCGTTTTACAGAGAACCAGAGCAACCACTTTCAAGCCGGTAATATTTGTTTGACGTTCCTTTTCACAAATAAACCTAACCATTGTATCCATATCCGTTACAGGAATTGCTTATATACCCCAAATCAAATGTTCAACAAATACCTGTTTGGCTTCGAGGGAATATACCCCTTGACCCCTTTCAGAACACCATTGTTTGTTTATTAATCACATATCCAGAAATTGGTGTATAACCAATCCGACACCTCTGAACAAAATATTCCCAATTATCATGAAAATGAGTCAATCTATACCTTTTCTATTCTTTCAGCACGATAACTTTTGGCGACAAACACGTACATAGAGACAATGTTTAAATATATATAATTACTCGTAAGGTTATATAAAAATATATTATATCTACGGTTGAGATATAGAAATAAATCCAAAAACTTTTGATTAAACAGTTTTTTGTCATTTACAATTAAGGAGCTACACAGAATAGCTGCATTACCTAACAATAGTACAAGTCAGTAAGTATCGCTCCACGATATTAACGAAAAAATATTGATTAAAATGTCAGAGTCATCCAGTGAGACATCTGTGTGCGCATATTAGAAGCGATAATAACACGTTATTGTTTTTATGTTATTATGTAATCTTCTATATTAAGTATATTATAATAATGTTATGAATGTCAGTAATGTAATACGACTTTATTTGTATCGATTACACTTTCGTTTTTAGACTTTATTAATCTCAAAAAATTTAAGCAACAAAAACCGAAAACGTAAATTTTAGTTACATTTTATTTTTAATAACTGATACATTTTATTTAGTATGTATTTTCAAATATAAATGTTTCTATATACGAATCTAGTAAAAGTGTGTATTTATGTTTATCGTTATCTTAAAATGCATATTGTTAAAGTCCGAGAGAATGTTTAACACATTTAAATATGTTTGGATTAATCATTATTATCAAAAATCGATTTTTTTCTCAATTTTTATATTTACAGATAAAATGTCGTGTTGCAAAAGTTACACAGTGAGTATACCTACCATTCTTACATAATATGGGTAACATATTTGTGCATTCATTATTATGAATATATCAAACAATAATTATGTAAATACTAACTAATTAATGCATTATTAATTTTTCTACTATTATTAAAAGATCGAAACGCCTTGCGAGAAAACATATATGACGACTTGCTCTTTAACGGTAAGACATATTATGTTGTATCTAATCGTATAATTGATTAAATTAAAATAAATTCCACTACTTTGCAAAGCTATGTGCACTATTTAAATACTGAATGCTTTTTAATAGATAAAATAACACATAATATATATTTGTAATAACATATATTATTATCATTTATTTACTTAAATATTTTAACTTTTTAAATAACGGTTTTAATGTTGTCGATAAAACGTATTACGTAACATAATATGTATTTTTGTATTTCAATTTACACACGTATTTCAATATTTCATAAATAATTA
>JAUZND010016574.1:0-26994 GCA_034780555.1 Coelogynopora nodosa | reverse complement strand
ATAATACATTTATTCAGTTATTATTAATCCTCTGTAATTAATTCTGCTATTATTAAGTAAATACATGTTTTTTGGTTGAGTTGCCAGACTTTTTGCCACAGCTGTATATGTGTCTATCTATATAATGAACATATCACACACTATATCTGTTTAACTATTGTACTTCAAATAGGCTCATTGAAATGTATGCACGTCGCGTCGCGTCGCGCTTGGTAAGCATAGGCGTTAAGAATACCAGTTAACAATGTTTTATATAATATAAATAATATAAGAGATAACGGACAATAAATTGTGCAACAATCGTATAATAATGTTAATAGAATAATAGAAAAGAAAGAATAAAAAAATATTAAAAACGCAGATTTCAACTACTATATTGATTTCACATAATAGTGAAAAATTATTAAATATTTAAAAATAAACGCTTCTATATTATCATATATGGATGGTACCATGGTCAAATTGAAGCGATATTAATTTTTATATATAACGAAATCGGAATCATGAATTGCAGGACAACAATATTATAAGTATATTGTCGAGTTTAAAAATCCTCTCAAAATTAGGATTTAATTTTCCATTTCAGAAATATTAACTTTTTCTTCAAATATGAAAAGAGGACACGAAGATGCTGACCGCATAATATCCATTACAATTAATACTATAATTAATATCCGATTATGTCAAAAATCTGTTTAGTGCAATATTCGGAATGACAGAGCTTACATGTTTCAAATTTTAGTTTTATCGGTTGCACACTTCATCAATAAGATAATTTTTTTTGAAATTCAGACATTTGCAGAGTCTCGACTCGTGAAATTTATTTTTACTTTTCTGTCACATCTATATATATATGCAACCAACTTTTTGAAATTGATGTGGCTTTTTATATATTAATGAAACCGCCAAGGCCCTAACTATTGCATTTTCATAAATTATTTATTTTATTTTTCTAAAAGAATTGACAATACAAAAAACAATTTTACCCGAAACTTCGCAAAATGAATTACGTATACGTGTATTGTGTATAATAAATGATATATACCTATACACTTAGCTAATATTGTATATGTACATAAATAAATATTTCCAGTTAATTATGAGCAACTATAAAACTGTATAGGCCTATAGTTTGACAACCGCATGTAAATCATTTTTATGCTTCATTCGTAAAATAATAATAAATTAATCATAATCGTCTATAAATAATTTGGATGACATATTTTTTAAATAACATTCATTATATACTAGAATAATTTTTTATAAAGAAATTATTCAGCTATTTCGCAAGGCAGGTGTGATAACAAAAAATATTTACTGCAAAAATCAAACAAGAGGGTACAGTTATATGTATTGGGAAAATATACATTCTAATGAGCGACAAAATCGAGCAGCGGGAAAAATTATAGTCAAAATATTAATTATACAGACAGGTGAATGCATTTACCTTTTGTTGAATCCATGAAAAATATATAAATTTATTGAAAATTGAATATATACGCCCTTATTCCTTATAATGTTGTCTTAATGAGAAGGTAAATTGTGAACGCTTTGTGTTGATGATTATTAGAAGATCACACGAAGTTCTCTTTGGTTGACTTAATTTAGGAACTTCATGGAGTGAAAGAAAACCAAGAAAGCTGAAGCAGATGCAGATTGTGCAAGTTGTTTAGATATTATATATTATATACCATCGCTAACTTAGTTTTGAGAAACAAACTATATATTTAATGAATATCATATATTCACTGGACCACATATTTCTCTGATTTAATCGAAAGAGTCTACAAGTTTTTATTTCTTTGTTCTTCAATGTATACTGGCGCGTGGCGTCATGCGGCATACCTAAGTAAAGATGACAATTTCTCACACTTGTACAAAACCAGGAAAAACAAAACAAATTCTACGCTTGGCTGAAGTCGACGCCGCTATTCATTACACACAGATCTCTTTTAAATTCGTAAGAAAAATGAACGAATTCTGGACGCCTAAGAGCGTATATATGGATTGCCCACTGAAGGAGGTAATATGAGGAATGCACGAGAAGGGACATCATCATTTTTTCTTTTACATAATAGGCAGAAGAAAAGCGAGGAGGTTATTGTTTTGTCAATTTCAGATTTTTACCATCATTATATCCTAATAGAGTTTGTTATAATTGGCAGAAAAATTGTTCCCAAACATGATAATAAACTTAACCCCAAACCTTTACACTCATATATAGGTCTCATTTATTCAACTCGTTTCGTTTATATAGCTATTATTTTTTAGTTCTTTTTATTAAAATACGTACACATATTTACATATATATATATATGTAAATATCTAACACTTACATAGTATTTTATCTATCAGGTGTGTGCATATATATTGTATATTATATATGTATACCAACATATATATATATTTTAATTGACAGTTTATCTATAGCAAGAAATGAATAAAATGACGGGTATATACAGGCTTTGATATTGATCCTTTCTGGCAAAAAAATGATAATTCCATAAAAAAATAATTGTCTCATTAAATATATATTTGCTGAAATTTAAATGGTTGATTTCGATTCGAGAAATATGAATCAATTTAAGACTATTTATTTAGTATATATATATGCAGTAAATAACCAAGAAAATGTTTTTATTAATATATATATATGTATATAGTATACATACATAAATAAATCAATTATCATAAACAGCATTACTAATTTATTTATTTAAGTGAATATTTATACCGTCTATATATAATATAAAAATTATGATGTAGGATATAACATATGTATTTTATTAACGATTCGAAAAATGTCAGAACAAAAAAACTTCTTTGCAAAAACAGGATTGTCCAGGAAATAAATTAAATTAAATTATATGTCTATATATATATACAATTTATGCAGAATAGATAGTGAAACAAAAAGACCAAACACAAAATTAACTTTGGAGAAATTTACCTTTGATCTATTTTATTTCACAAAGAATTAAATGAAACTTATGACACGGGAAAATGATATTGCAAAATGGTCCAGAGAATGATGAATTAAATACAACCAGCCATTATATAGTTAGACGAGACGGAAATGGCTTTTGTATAGTTAAAAGGTAAAGAAGTCGGAAATAATTGACTTGATGATTGCTGCACGGAACTTTAATATATACACATATAGATATGGATATTATTTTTCATTTATGTATATATATATATATACAAAGACCACGTAAATTTTGATTTAAAAGAAACTGTCTGCGCTTTTATGAATATTTGACATAAATTTTACCATTATATGTAAAACATCCCCTATATAGCCTACATGCGGAAGGGTAAGTATATATCAGAATCTGTTTATCATTTATTTCAGTATATAGTTTGTTTTCTCTTTTGAACAAGTTGTTCAACACACAAACTCATGTTATAAATGTTAGTATATATATTATACTTTTCTTCCTTTACATCCTCTTCTACTCTGGTCTTTTTCACATTTCTATCATCATTATTTTCAAGTTAACTCGGCCGCGCGCGCGCATCCCCTAGTATAACTGACGCAAGTATAATAAATAAATCTGGGAAAAAAGGGAGCATCTCCAAGCACCTTCACGTTTAACTGTAAGTAAGCTGATTGGCTATAGACAATTCTGGGATCCCTCAGGTTCTGCCACTCCAGAAACCGACCGATTACATACCTGCGGAGGCGCCGAGGCAAAGCGCAAATTGAAAGATATTCAGCAGTTATGTATCTTCTCCCCCCACCCCCCTTACCTCCCTTGCTCATTAGTTCTTTCTTCCTCTCTGCTCCCTCGCTTTCATTTACTTTCTGCCGATTGTCTCAGAAACACTTATAAATATTCCGTGTTTATTTTGAACGAATAATTCGCTTGCTGACAGCGGCCGCGAAGGTTCTAAAAAAGTTTCTAAATCTTGAATCACAATTTTTGGCACCAAAATTTTTTGCATTTTGAAAATTGTCACCTGGTTCAGGTAACTATACTAACATTAATATGATAGCATGGTTTAAATTTTTGATTTATAAAATTATTATATTTATGAATACATTTATTTCAGAATGAACTTCCAACGAGATTTTCCAACAAATGCCGCCATACCTTCTTCGATGTCTTTCAGCTTGCCGCTCTATGTAAGTATTAAATAATTTGCATGTTTTTAATAAGTTTAATCATTTTAATAAAATACAATTTTATTTTACACATAGCTCTACATATAACAAATAGTATTAAATATATATTTATAATTTTTTGAATGTGTCAACATTTAAAATTGGATCGTAACTTAAAATAAAATTTTAATTTCTTAAATTAATACCGGTATATGCCGTCTCAATAGTTTTCTGAATATTTATTCAATCGGACATTTTGTATTTATCGTCTGACATGTTTAGCGTCGGTTACTGTAATTATAATTTCGAAATAGTGCGTATACTAGTAAGTCATTTAAATCAAAGATTATACTATCTTTAATATATATATATATTACAACTAAATTGCAAAGCTATTTTTAATAGTTGTGGCAACAAAAAGAAAAAAGGATTATAACGAAACTGTATATAATCTAAAACTATAGGGATTTTTACATTTTTTTAAATATTGAAACATCAAATATAGTAAATGCTAAACATTCTATAATCATTTATGTTATAGATTGCATAATATATACAAGTATGTGTTATATACCGAGGCGAGCTATACATATCGTTTAGTTTTTAACAATTATTTACCATTTCCGCAAATTATATATATGCTAATGACATATATAAGTCAAAATTATATAGATGGACTTTGAATAATAAATTTATTATGTTTATTACATAACATTATGTACAGTGCTCGAAATAAGGTTTTTACTTTTAGTTGCCATATCCATTCACTGTATAGTTGCCCAAACTTAATATTTGGTTGCCTGTAAAATATTTTTATTGCCCAAAAACGACCTAAATAATAATCGAACTTCAAAAAAATCATTGCACATTCGGGCAATGATTTAGTTGAAAAGCTTGCTCGTGAGCAAAAAAAGTTCCCTCGGGCAATCGGCCTTGTGTTATTTCGAGCACTGTTAATTGTATAATATAGGATGAAAATATTATTCTAAACAATATATATAGGTATATCGTTGAGTTACAACCAATTTGAGATTTGTTTATTTCAATCATTACAGAAAATGTAACCTATATACATTTATCTTATTATATACCACATAACATGAGCATATATACAATATTATATAAAAGTTCAATATTCTATTTATGTACATTTACCTATACATTTATTCACATTTATTCCAATTTTTATAGTTGCGTTATATATATCTTCAGAATTTGAAACTTATTTCATTATAATGTAAAATAAATTCGCTATACAATATATATATATATATATATATATATATATGAGCCATGTATAAAATACAAATACTAATTATTTTTTGGTGTGCAAAACATTAAGTTTGGGATACCATGATATGGTTTCAATTATTTGTGAACTGACGTCGTAAATAAAATAGTCATCTTAGTTGTTCTTATAGTTGTATATGTATATACCTACTCATTATATATACACTAATTAGTGCGCCAACTCGTTAATGATACGGGGCAGATTTAAACCTCGAGTAATTATCTATTTTATCAGTATTCATTCGTGTGAATTAAACACTAATTTATTCAATATATTTTTCATATTATTCACACTGTCCTATGTGTATATATTTGAGCATTAGTGAATATATTTGTAGTGCTTAAAGAATATGTTTGTATACATAAAATTAATTAATACATAAATATATATATAGACATATTGTAATTTTCTTTCCGAAAATTTCATTCAACAGGAAAATTTATAAATGTAAGTTGTCAAAAATCATAATTTGCTGCCTGCCAATGCTGTATATATATAGCGATTATATTTTGGATATTTTTGTCAAGTCAAACATTTCTTTACCAAAAATAGTTGAAAGTTAAATCTAAATTTTTTCGAAGAATATAATAAATCATTCAAATCTATTTCAACAACTGTTTAGGTGGGCATATCTCTCTCTTGCCTCACTCGCACTTAAGGGGGCATCTCTCGCCTTTCACCCTAAAAGGGGCATCTCCTCAGGTTGCCTCCCCCCTTAGGGGGACATATATCTACTTATTTTGACCCTCTAATTATATTATAATATGTTTGTCGTTATAAAAAACAATCGGTATATTTTAACTAATAATATTGATATTGAAACCAATTACAGGTAAATAGGTTTTATACATTTAGCTATATTTACTTAGTTATATATATTATAGTACATATTGAATTATTTATTTATAGTCACTAAATAGCTATATAATTATAAATTAATTAATAAAACAATATACTAAATTTTTTTTACATTTATGACCTTGTCCAATATATAATAAATATTATTTAGTTTTTCAATGTTTTTAATGCGTATAAAGTACTTCTGCTTTAATTATAACTTATAAACAATATCGCGAAAATTTTTAAAATAAAATCGGTGCGCATTTTCATTGTAAATATTTATATTACTTTTATTGGAAACCACCATCATGTCCATTAAATTGAAATTTATAGTCGCTTAAAACATAAAAAGATTTCAAAATATTTCTTCGGCGTTTGTGCAAAATATATATATGCGGAATTATATCAAACAACAAAATTGCACTGACCACAAGCTAGGGAATTATCATTGTGATTAAATAATTGATATTTTCTAGAACAAAAAAGTAGTGAATATACATACTCACTCCGTTGAAATGAGTCTTTCTTATAATATGAATCAATGCGCAAAAAATACAATAAAATGCGGTCGTTTAAATTATTAAAAAAATGCCTCAATTAACTCAAAAAATAACAAATTTATATTTATTTTTTATTTTTGTATAATTATATATTATTTACAACGTTAATACTTTCGATCGATTCATATAGTTGTTATGTATTCAATAAAAAATGGTATTATGTATATGAAACATATCATAATTTAATACGACAATGTATGTACGTATTAACTAAATAATTTAAGAAATTACAATTTTGAATATCCAAAAATCAATATTACTCCGATTAGATTAGTAAATATATTCAAAGATTTCTCAACAAATATTTGATAACATTTATTTATATATATATATTTTTAATTTTGTGCTGAAATAACCGACTTATTTGCACATGCTGTTTTAGTGGTTGTCTCGAAACAGGTTCGACCCTTCCCTCAACCTCTCACATTTTCAGGGCTATATTATATGGTTTCCGAATATAGCTGTTATAATGCACAATATATATGTAATTAGCAACCATTACTTGTTCCTATATTTAACATGTTATAAACTAATTTGATGTTTACCAAATTTATATGCTGAAATATGCTATATATGACCAAAAAATAGTCTAATCTTACAATAGCTCACCATAAATACTATAATAAATTATTAATTTAATTATAGCACATATATATATATATTTTCCTTTTATATTCACGTATACAAGAATGCTATTCATTTGGAAAATGAGGAATATCGAGAGTAATATATTCCAATATCTACATTTTCATGTTTAAAAAATGTCTTTATAGTGTTTGATAAAGTGTCAAACAACCTTGATTCTACTTGAATATATTGTACACTGTGTTTAACAAGAAAGACCACATTCATTGATTAAACATGTAGTCATTCATTGGACACGTAGTCATTCATTAGACATGTAGTCATTCATTGGACATGTAGTCATTCATTAGACATGTAGTCATTCATTGGACACGTAGTCATTCATTAGACATGTAGTCATTCATTAGACATGTAGTCATTCATTAGACATGTAGTCATTCATTAGACATGTAGTCATTCATTAGACACGTAGTCATTCATTGGACATGCAGTCAGTTAATTAATACAGTAATTAATACAGTTACAAAAAATAAACGTTTTCTGATCTATTTTGTATTTACATTGTAAGCAGAATTGATTATTAAATAATAAGTGTGATATTTATTATTACAATTAGGTTATCTGGTTTGTTGAGTCGACAAACTCGGCACTCGGCAGTATATCTAATTTATATCATTGTTTTGTGGTATAATCAGTATATATCATTAATCTTGTAAAATGGAAAAAACTACATGAACCTGTTATGTTTCTGAAATCGCCCATTCTGCCCATATTTATAGTATATATGCTCCCTGAAGAGATAACAAGGATATCTATAGCAAACTATACGATTATGCCTATATCCATATAAGTCAGTGCATGATACTTCAACGAAATATTGTAAATAATACTGAGACTGCACGCTGCAACTGTATATATTACTCATTTTATTTATTTCGAAGCAGATTTAATGGTTTGAATAGTTGATATATGTAAAAACAAAAATAAAATCAAAGTTTTTTGTTGTCCATTTTATTCCCGTTTTTTTATGTATAACGGAATATTTTTGAAGTTTTCAAGAGTAACAATTTTATTAATAGTTTTTGCAAAATTATTTCCAACATATTTCTTTTATGAAGTGTGTAAAACATTTTCAGGGGCATAATATAAATTAAGTATTAAATTGAACAAAATGCAAAATATTTCACACGATAGAACTAACAATTATAAAGTTTTCAAAAATCAGAATATCTTTTAATCCTGAATTTGAATTTACCATCAGTATATATAATATATCCAATCCACTCCCAAACATACAACATATAAGTATAAGACATTTATAGTTGACAATTGCATTCATCAATTGCAACCTTTAATGATGCATATTTCTACACATTGCACTGATTAAGAAAGATATTTTTTTGAGAAATTGATTTCAATTCCCTACTTTGCGGCTGTATAATTTGAGGTATTATATGGACCTTCTGTTTAGTCCCCAAAAGAAACATTTGATGATTTTTGTCAGGCAAATGATGAGCAGACAGTTGTCAATAAAGTTCCTCAGAATCCTCATAATTACACCAGACGTCGATCCCTGGCTGGCTTTCTTTTATTTCAAGGAAAACAGTTTGGGCGTTGCTTCCAAGGTTTTTAATTGCCTGTCCGATCCCTCCAGAATTTCCTGTAATTTGCCAAGTGTATACGAACGCCTCATTAGATCCTTTCAGGTGCAACACTCTGCAACAGGAAAGTATATAAACAAGTAGGCGTCTCCAATATTTTTATAAACTATATGATGCCTTCTTGAGTCGCCCAGCGGTCGCTCCGCTCCCCGTTGAGATGGAAAACGGTAAACGGCTAATTGTGAAGATTCATCTTTGTCTGATCTAAGCCTGACAAAAAATCAAAGATCTCACAGATGAAGATGAGAGCAGAAAGTCG
Organism: Coelogynopora nodosa; assembly: GCA_034780555.1. NCBI lineage: Eukaryota > Metazoa > Platyhelminthes > Proseriata > Coelogynoporidae > Coelogynopora > Coelogynopora nodosa. Next base: position 17,690 of record JAUZND010016574.1, on the reverse strand, counting down.
AATCAATTGTGTGACAAAAAAATATTATTTGATGTTAACTGGCCGTGATGGCTGAGATATTTACAGAAATTTTGACATTGAAGAAGCCCTATAACAATTATAAGAAAACATACATAATTAATATAGTTGATTTAACAAACCTTTTTCTTGTTTCAAATGCTATTATTAAAACAGAAAAAATATGAAAATAAAAATTATAGTGGGTATATAATGTTAAAAAATATAGGACAGTTAAAAATTATGAATTAGTTAATTAATGGTAATAAATTATGTTTGTATATATATATATACTTTTTAATTATTTAGTTTACCTTTATATGTGTAATGCAATTATTATTTTACAGTCAACCAACTGGCCGTCATACCTTAACCCAACAAACTACCCCATGACATCACCAGGCGGATTTCCTCAATTTAATTGGGGATACCATCAATCAACGGGTTTAATAAACTGTTCAACTTCTATGAGGGATCCTTGGATTCTGAGCCAACAAGCCTGTGGTCTATTGTCTTCACGCTCTAGTCCGAACAAGTACTCATCTAACTTTTTCCATTCCACGGGTAGATCGTCAAACACCCCTTTTCAAAATCCCGACATTCCTCTAGATCTCACCAAGAAAAGCTTGGTATCGGTAATGAATACGGCACCTAAGTGGAACCTAGACTCTCAGCCACTGCTACCAGGAAATCCTCATCTTCTGCAGCAGTATTTTTTACAATTGTATCAGCAATCGGGTATGTCCTTTTCTACTCGATCGGCTCCCCTTCCCTTGGTTCATCCTTCTGAACAAGTAAGTCCCGGCGGGGTCACTAAGCCGTCGTCATCATGGCCTTACATTGGTCACCGAATTCCGAGTAGCTTCTACAGTCGATATCGACAGCAGAACAGTGTCCCGCTGCCTAGTCCATTGAGCTCGGCACAGAAACCGCTTGATGGGCCCGGCATCGCACAACAGCACCAGCACCAGAGCTGTCCACGAAGTTTGGACAAGCAGTCGAGGGTGGCAACATGGCTTAACCAGGAGGCGGTGCAGGAGGTTGTCGACACTTCTCCGGGGTCGCTGGGGGTCGGTGGAGGCGGGAAAGCTCGGGTACTCCACCAGCGACGCAACTGCGGCGGAGGCGGCAAGCAGCCGGTGACACGATGCTTCCAGTGCTCGAAACTGTTCCCGTCGCTGATTGATCTTAACGAGCATTTTCTGCAGGAGCATGAGTCCGCGCTTATGCATGAATTTGAGCTGGCAAGATCGTGGAAATCTCTGGCAGTTGAGGACATGTGTATGCAGGTAAGCTTGCTCACTTGGTATTTGTTATTGTTTATCTAAAATTATAGAGTTTTTATAAGTTTAATATTAACACGAGAAGATATAACCAATATTTAAAAAAATGAATATTACAAATTTAACAAATTTTAATTAATATTATAGAGTTTAATAAATATAAATTTGAGTAAACATTTTAACAAGTTGGAACAATTACAAAGTGTATTATTAGATTTGAATAAAGTTAATTAAACTCTAGATTATTTTAACTATAACCAAATTATTTACTAATTTAAGTTATTACAATGATCTTTATGGAAATTATTACAGCAGTAAACAAAAACTAATCGATTTATGATAACTTATTTAATTGCCTAATAACTATAAACAATTATTCTTAGAATATATTTTTATAAAAATAATTCAAGCAAATAACATTTATTATTAAATATACGTTATAGATCTATATAAATGACAATATTCAAATATTTATATTGACTTTAAAATTGTAACATATTTGTTATACATATTCTAACGACAAGTCTTTAAATATGTTATAAATGTATATATATTGCATATATTATTTGAGAGTTATTATTCTTATACTTTTTATGTAATCATAAATAAATAAAAAACGATCTACGCAGAACCTGCAACAAAGCGAACTATTATACATAAGCACTTAATTCATTCCCAGAAAACCTTTTTTCTCATAATTCAAAATTGACTCTTTCCATTATCTAGTTATAATTTTCGTTCAGTGAACAATTAGCTAATTTGGTAGAATCTTTATCGAAAATTCTGCAAATAATCACTGCCATCTAGTAGTCATTATCTATACACAAGATAATTATCTACTTGTTTATTAGTATATATTTATTTATATAGAGTACTAATAAATACAAAAACTCTGCCACTTTTCTATATCCTGCATGGAAAATTATCCAACATTTCCAAAATACAGCATTTCTTTCTTTTTACATATAATTAGAGGTACATTTCTTGTAGCAATCAAGCAATTAGGTTATCAATTAACAACCTATATATTTAATATATTTAACTTGATATATATACATAAATACTTGTTTGCATATTTTGCATCACTTAAAATTAGGAATTTATAGCAAACTAATTTCAGAAATATACTGAAAAATTATAAAATAACTAATTTAAACGATATAATATACGAGATAATTTTAAAGTAATTGTTGTTATGTCAAAGTTTTAAGCAAAATGCTTTACAAAAAGATATGTCACATCCTCGACAAGATTACAAAATGGAATAAAACTTATTAATAACTTGTTTAAAACAACCAAGAATTTTGGTTCTATAATATAAGAAGTATTAGAAACTAAATTAACAATAAATTTAAATAAAATTATGTATAATTTGTGAAATCAACCAAAAAATTAAAATAAAGTTACATTTCTGACGACGATCTTTGGATAAGAAACATGTGTTCAAATATATAATAACATTTACATCATCATAAATCATCACATAACCTTTAAAATATATTGTTTAAATTATATAGTTAATTATTTATTTATTTAGAAGTTAAGTATAACACAACTAGAATGACTGGCATACTCAACTATAGAACAAACAAAACAATGGATCATAACCTATTATTGTAGATATATAACCGAAACTAAATAATTGTTACAAAAAATCGGAAGAAATGTGAAGTTGGTGCAATAGCGTCATTTTCTGAGTAGGGCAAAAGCAGGTAAACCTTATTTAAAGCTTATTAACTATACACAGACGATTTTAAAACTCAATTTTTTTATTTAGAAATAAATCACAAAGAACAGTGAAAAAAACCAGTGTAATATTTAAGTAAATTTTACTTTGTAATATATTGTACAGTTGTATTATTTTGAATAATTGCTATATATTATACGAATTAAACCTTATGAAGTCCATTAATGTTTGATCTATGAACGACCATGAAAACTAATAATATAAATATGATTGATATTATAATAAAATGCAGACTCTGAAGTTTAACGTAGTTCTATATTTCCGCATCAATGACGTCATGACATTGTTCACAACGACTTGAAACTAGATGACTCAACGTTTTGCTTCTAGTCAACTTTCCAGAGTCTTTTCTATAAAATAATAAATACTGTCTCTATACGGTATACTATAAACAGATGAAAACTGTTCTCAACTTCTGTCATGCGTGGTGGGGATCGAACTTATAATCTTGCACTGCTATAGCAGAGCTGTCTGAGCAGTCACTATGGGGGCAGTTATCGCTTCTTCAGCCATTAACCGCTTGTCGTCTACAGAATCGTAATAGACAGTTCTTCTTAAAAAACACTTATTCAACCATTTTTTCTCGAAAGCTAAATGCCTATATACCCTCCAAACGCTACGCGACGCGAGACGACTGAGCGTATCGAGGTAAAAAAAAGAGTTAGTTCTCACCAAGAACGACGACATGACGTGCCAATATTTTGATGTTTCTACATAATTTGCAGCCTATTTGCATTAAAATATACATTTCGATTGGCGACATCGCAAAAGGTTGAATAATTTCAACTTCAGTTTCGTCGATTTGCGTCACACTCAGTGTATATAGGATCAAATTAACGTATTCAACTTTTTGCGACATGTCGCGTCGGTTCGCTTTGCGTTTAGTGGACATAGGCTTTAAGTCTTCTCGTGCATACTACATCCTTATGTGATCACCTAAAAAACACCTTATAGATATCTGTGATTAGTCAATTTGCGAATGGATCAGTCCCAAGAAAGAGTAAAAGATAAAATACTCTTGAAACTTTCAACCATTGGTAGATGGTTGAATGTTACACATCAAATGTCAATATACGAAAAAGTAGCTCATTTAATATTGTTTATCACGATTTTAAAAACTGCAATAAACTGAAACTTCATAAAATGAAAACAATTTTCAAACTTATACATGTTCAAAGTAAAGACCGGTCATAGTGAATTTAACATCCAAATCTATAAATAAATGTATGTACCTCAACTGGTCACCAAAACCGTCTAAACCACATTTAGTAAAATATTTCAAAACAATTAATATAACTAATCACTCACTGGATTCCTAGTAGTTGTTAGTAGATAATGAAGTAGTTGCATTATCGAGAAATCGATAATATAGTCTGATCGATAAATATTTAGATGAATCAATATTCATATAAAATTATTCACTTCCTCTGAGTGGATAATGTCTGAACCATTGAACTAGAAATATTGAAATATTGAATTAGAAGTTCAATGGTTTGAACTTCTTCCTTGATTGGTGCTCCCGATTTATCAATATAGGTATTGTTAATAATTCTATATCATGTTAGAATGCCCTTAGAAGTAGAACTGAAAACATATCAGACACAGCACGCAGGACACTTTAGACACAGCACGTAGGACACTTTAGACACAGCACGTAGGACACTTTAGACACAACACTTTAGACACAGCACGTAGGACACTTTAGACACAGCACGTAGGACACTTTTGACACAACACTTTAGACACAGCACGTAGGACACTTTAGACACAGCACGTAGGACACTTTAAACACAGCACGTAGGACACTTAAGACACAGCACGTAGGACACTTTAGACACAACACTTTAGACACTTTAGACACAGCACGTATGACACTTTTGACACAGCACGTAGGACACTTTAGACACAGCACGTAGGACCCTTTAGACACAGCACATATGACACTTAAGACACATCACGTAGGACACTTTAGACACAGCACGTAGAACAATTTAGACACAACACTTTAGACACTTTTGACACAGCACGTAGGACACTTTAGACACAGCACATAGGACACTTTAGATACAGCACATAGGACACTTTAGACACAGAACGAAGGACACTTTAGACACAGCACGTAGGACACTTTAGACACAGCACGTAGGACACTTTAGACACAGCACGTAGGACACTTTAGACACAACACGTAGGACACTTTAGACAGAGCATGTAGGACACTTTAGAAACTACGCTTTACACTTTACACAATTGATTCATTTTAGAAATATTTACGCACAAATAAATAGACTCAAACATATTTTTTAGCAAATTATCAATCGTCTTATTGTTCTAATAAACTGTATTATTGTAATATAAAATCGATAAAATTCAAAGACTTTTGCTTATTGTTTATTAATATATGTGACTAAAAAAATGTTTAAATACTAAACGTAATATAAGTTTTGAAATTGTATACTCTGCTTCTCTGAGAGTATACATGCTGCTATAATATAATGCGGACTTTCTGATGTTCTTCAATCTACGTTTTTCTTTCAAGTGAAAATTGCTTGTAGGAAAGCGAACCTTGCTCGATCCATTAATTCATTTTATGTAACTTTATAACATTGTTGTACGCAATACGAAATTGCAAAATTATTGAATGTTGACTATAATATTTTATCAGCAACAAGTGACTATTTCTGTATAGGTATAGACTGTAATAATATAGAGACTCGCTATATACGACAGTCAACTTTGTACATTACTATATAAGGAAACAAACGATTACTGTTTCTTATAGTATTAATACTCGCTCCTCATTTACATACAATAGAAGGCAAACATTTGCTGAGATTTGCGTCCCTGCTGTCATAATTTCCCATCGTTATTCCGCAAGATTAGAAAAAAGGGACGGAACAGGTCGAGACAGGGGAAGCAAACCTTTAGTCGAATATTTCAGAAAAAACAGTCACCTCGTTACTATGCTGTAGAACACAGTATCTATTTTATAATATATGTTGCTTCATTAACATTGCCGGGGATGTTTCGCAATATTTTTATAAGCAAAAGTCAAATGTTTGCAGTTCATATATTGTAAATAGTAATCATTAAAATGATGTGTGAATATAATAATAGTTTATTAAGCTTGATTAATAACATGGCATGCTTGACGGTATATAGCCGTACATTTTATTTCATAACTAGAGTATGTTAATATATATGTATATATATAAACATTAAAACCATGCAACTTTTAGCAACATAGCATGCCATTGAGATATAATGAGACATCAGCATTATGCAGAAAACAGCAACAATATATGGAAATGAAAATAATTAGCAACCTATCTATGTTTAGCTGATTAGGTCGTATATTATAGTCGAGACTTTTTCTTTTTCTGTTGTGAAACAACTACATAACTGCAATCCTCTATAACTGTAATTTAAACACGACTTGGGTTACAATATCTTGATGAATGGTTCTTAATGATTTCTTTGTCATTTACATATAGAAAGTTTCGTGTATAATATATATATATAAATAAATACACCCAAAAGTATAAAATAGATTTGCTACATAACTGTTGTAATTATTAATTATAACTTCCCTGAAAATAATTCTGTAACAATTGGAAAAGCAGACAGATGTATTACATATTAATTTAATTGTATACATATGTTGGTATGCCGTTATAATACTAAAACTGAATTATATAAAATTGTATTATATGTAGTATTAGTAATATATAATTTGTTAAATAATAATAATGATTTTCGATAAACTTAGTTTTTTTTAATATTTTAAATATTTTTTTATCATAGAACTAAATTACATGTTGTGTAAATAAATATATGAAAGAGTTCGATAATAACATTGAATCCAATCAACTCAATTCAATAAACATAATTGTAAAAGCAATTATTGTTTTTATCGTTTTCTGTGTTATAGAATTTTCCTCATTATAATATCACTTTCAACTTGTTAGTATATTCATAGCTGAAAAGGCTAAAATTTGTCGAAGATGGTATATAAAAATACAAAATATAACAATATATAAAATATAAAAATACACCATTTTTACTAATGATCTGCAATATGCAGGTTTCTGCTAATATACGTTAATACTTTTTACCTGGAAATATTTTTAAAATACATGGTATATTAACGTATCATATATCTTTGTTAATCGTATTACCATTTGGAACAAAGTATTAATTGTTATACAAATTCTGGCTTATATAATATAGCAATTCGTTTTGTATCGTTTCAGGATTTGGAAACAGTGATCCGTCGCGGGGATACAGAGACCACCGGTTATCAATGTCCGCATTGCGACTATTTCGCCAAGTGGCCCACCGAACTGCAGAAGCACATTATGGTCCACTCGAAGGAACGACCCCACCAGTGCATCATTTGCGGCCTTACCTACAAATGGAAGTGGGACTTGGGTCGACACTTTGACAAGAGTCACGGCCACGCGGCCAACCCCTACAAGAAGAGTACTGGGGAGCCAGCAGATCCGCGGTCCAATGGAACAACGGTCGGGTCGGATCAGTCGTCCTCCCTGCACAAAGCCGATCGACCTGGTGGAGCTGCAGCGATCAATACAGTGCCAGGTTCAGGTCTTCTCGGCGGGGGCGGGAGAGGGCAACGGAAGCGACGCCTTGTTGGCCCAAATGTTGGTGGCGATCGCAAACAGCGTCGCAGCACCATAATGAAACATCTTTCTCCGATTCATTCACTGTCACCAAATATCCCGATCACACTACCAACTCCTCAAATGCTTTCAACAAGTCCGGAACTAAATCCCTCTCAGCTGCAAAGCATTCATCTGGATGATCTTTTAAAACCGGTTAACAATTTTTTCCCATCGGTCTCGTCCCACAGAATGAAATTGCACAACGGTCCATTGAGACGTCAGAGATTCCCAATCGACGGTAGCTCTAGCTTGCGATGTTGCAAGCCCTTTTCATGTAAATTCTGTCCATACCAGTCCAAATTAAAAACCAATGTCATCCGTCACATCAGGAAGTGTCCAAGAATAAAGCGTGCCAATATAAGTGGATCTCATAAGTTTTCCAGGACTCTATCTTTAGACCATATATCCGACGCGATACTTGAAGATCAAGATATTCATCAGAAGAGCTTTGACAACTTAGAAGAAGAAATACAAATTAAATGCGAATCGCCAGAAAGCAACTAGAATCTGACATATATATTATTTGTGACATTATTTCAACTATTATTCAAACTAAATAATAAATTATGTAAACATACATATGTACAAAATGTTCTCATATCTTGCCACAGCACGTGTAATAATTTATGCGCCAACCTTTAGAAAAAAAGATCAGTTTGTATAAATCTTTGTGTATACCTATAGTGACATATTACAATAACTATAGCGTGTAATATTTTCACGATATTTGCAATGATCATCGGTCCAACATATCTATTCACTATCTTGCAGTACCTACGTATACGTAGTATAATTGACATTATTTTCCATGTGTTTTATTTAAAAATGACTTCAGATTATAATATATTATCATTTGTATACTGAAAATAATGTTTTAGTAATAGTTTTTGTCCGTTTTTTTCTTGAGAAGTATAGGAAAGTATTATACGTATAAATTATAATGTTTATTTCGAATGTGAATTGACATTAATTTGTTTTTTGATGATCTTCTTTGTTTTTACATTCTGTTGTTTTTTTGCTCATGAATAATTTTCAACAATATTTATGCAATTTGTTTACAGTAAAATCTTGTTATTTTAAAATTAATTTTGTAATAGGGTTTTGGTTTGGTAATATATATTAGTTTCGTTTGAGTAATTGAATTCATTAGAAGGAAAAAGTATAATATCGTACTTAGAAAATATTAAATATAGATATTATATATGGAAATACTAAATTCTGTATTCAATATTATTAATTGAACCATGACTTACATTTATAAATATGTATGCCAATACTTTTTAAATGACAAAAGCATTTACAGATACATTAAAGAAGGTATAATTTTACTTTTTTATGTATAAATACATAAGTAATAATATATATTCTTTTTTTTCCTTAGGAAAAATTACCAAACAGTGTGGAACAAATTTTATATGAGGATAAAACTATACACTTTTGTTATTTGAAAGAAACCCATGAACCCACTGTAATTAATTCGCTACAAGTAAATGATATTTTATAAAAGAAAAATAATTAAATACTTAAAACTAATAATTTAACAAAATCGCCTATTTTTACATGTAAATGAAAAGTAGCTTACATTATGTCTAGAGGATATACTAGTAGAGAACTAAAGAACTGATTAGAACCAAAAAAGGATATATAATTATTTAGCAAAAATGGATTTATGAACTATGCAAATGACTAAGTGTATATATAATATCATAATCAAACTGTTATAATATGTTGCAAGATATATAGGATAAAAATCATCTAAAATTCTAATACAGGACTTCTAAATTATATTTGGGGCTTTTCTAAAAAAATTCAGAGGGTCTATATATGATAATTAGGAACTTCCTGTCTCCCACAAATAAAATTTTGATATTCTATTATATTGGACCAAAATAGAACGCTACTTTAATATTTTTAAATGCATCTAAAATATTGCATTGAATGTCTATTCAGTGTAGACTATTTATAATAATAAACCTTTATGATAACAGTGCTTTTCTATTTAACGTAATTTTCTAGCATCGCAATATACTGAGTTTAGTTATTTCTACAAATTAAAAATAATTAAAATAACCATGAATTAGTTAACAAAAATTAATAAGTATTATTTTATAAGTTTAACATGTCATAAGTTGGGCCAAAATACATTATTATACACAAAAATATAACTTATATTGTATGAAATTAAAGTAATAAATGATATAGTGATATTTAAAACAAACTAGGTGTTTAAAAAGTATAGCCATAGTGAGCAAAATACCGTGCAATTTGGATTAGCTTGTATTATCATAAAATAAAATTGTTTTGATAAAATCATGTTAGTATGAATATATTGTAGTTGTATATTACTCTAAGTTTCCACAATCTTATAAAGTTAACAATAACAAATATATTTTTTTAAATAACAGAAAAGAAGTGCGTTAAACATAACCTTGAGATAAAAAATGCAACTATAACATATAACATCATGAAAATATAGATTTAAGCTCCGCTAAAAAAATATTTTAATTAATTTAATTAAAAACTGTCAACAAATCTCTACAAAAAATGTGTAAAGTTTAAAATATATTCCTGCAGCAGAAATGTATATTTTAACAATTATAAATGACCTATCTCACATATAAGGACGTATCTCTATACCATAAAGGACGTATCTCTATACCATAAAGGACGTATCTCTATACCATAAAGGACGTATCTCTAAACCATAAAGGACGTATCTCTATACTATAAAGGACGTATCTCTATACCATAAAGGACGTATCTCTATTCCATAAAGGACGTATCTCTATACCATAAGGGACGTATCTCTAAACCATATAGGACGTATCTCTGCATCTAAAAAAACATTGGGTAACTGTAACACTACTTAATAAGATTGCTCAATTGTGTTTTGATTTGGTTCAATATTTAAACATTACGATTCGATTATAATTGCCAAGATCATAACTATACTCTAGATTATAATCAGTCTGCGTTAATATTTTTAAGGTTCCGTTTTACATATTCACATTTTAATGTTAATATTAAACATTTAATCACATTTACCTCACAATACCTATATATTTAACCGTTAATGCTAAGTTAATATATCGGGTAAAAAAATTATTTTAAAGATAATATATTTAGATAATATATATTTATATATTTAGATAATTATGTATAGAACATATTTAATGTCTAGGGTTCATGCACTTTCATTTTACAAATATTTTGCCATCCCAATATTCTGGTGTTATTATATATATGTTGGAGCTATCTTATCTCATTGTAATCGACCCTGAGTATTCGACCCTGAGCATTCAACCCTGAGCATTATCTGAGCATTCGACCCTGACTCAGGGTCGGATTACCTGCAGACAGATTATTACAAAATGTGATGCCAAGAAGGTGGTTTTAAACCTTTTTGAACGAATACATTTGTTTTATTATTTGTTTATAATTTATTTCTACTTAATCATTTGTTGATGATTGTAGTCATTTGCATGCGATTTATCTAATAATTACATTATTATTGTTATTATGTATACACAAACAACAATATTGAAATAATTTTTATATATTATCAATTTTTTAAAATATTAATGCTTGATAGCGGCTGCATTTTTTTATAATTCAATTTTTCAATTTGTAAGAAATCTATCATAATTTTATCATTTACACATTGTTTTATTGGTTGTTAATATTTATTATTAGTAGCAACTAGCACTAAACATATACATTTAGGATATGAGCCATATATGCATTATATTATTATTAACCGATTATTTCATCTGCAGACCGGTTTCGGGGTCTTTTGACACTCATCAATACAGAGTAATAAACATTAAACATTAAACTAAAAATGATAATTATTTTGCAGGCGAGAGTATTCGAGCGTTTGGTCACTGTTCACTGTTTTATCACTGATCAATATATAAATCATGCATAAATTCCATTTATGATGAGGATAAAAATTCTAAACTATTGATAGTTATAGGTATATTATCACAAAAGTAAAAAGTATGTTTGTATTTTTTAAATAATTGACCGCTTGGAGATAATTTCATTTAATAAAAATATTTTTCAGATAAAAAATACTTGCTCATGCACTCAAATGTTGATCCTCTAAAACATAATTTGATGGTTTAAGAAATACTAACTATATATTGAACTTAGCTTCTTCAATTTCATCTGCCGACTGAACATTAAAAAAATCAAGCGGAACATCTCATAAATGCATTGTTTGACTTCTGTTCAATTTTTACGTTTTTTAAAACCAAATAGCAGATAATTAACCGAGTTATGTTTCAGTGAGTACCATCTGACTTATTAGCTTTGTATTGTTCGATGTTAGCGTGCACAGCACACAGATGGTCGTTTCTTTTCGTCATAACCCATGCAGCCTCTTTATGTATATATATTAGTAATAGAATAGTTAATATAATCAAAACAAATAAACACTATATTTAAATTTCTGCAAAGTAACAATTTTATAAAATCAAGCGCAGAGTGTAATAAATTTGAAATAGTTATGAAAAAATAGTCTATATTATGATAAAGAGTCAAATAATGAAAATCCGTTTTCTTGTTTGGTTCTATATTTTAAAAAACCTACCTGAGTTAGCGCTAAAAGCAAAATATTGCAAAAGAGATTGATGATTAGGGGAGAGAGAATATGAAGTAAGATAATAATTAACCGCACTTTGAACGAAGTTGCAGAGATTGAATCTAAATTGGTCGACTAATTTACTTATTTCTCGCAATAAAAAGAAGATAATAGATATTTGCGACTTGACATTGCCCTGACAATGTTAATCAAAGATCGTCTTGATTTTCCGAAGGCCAAGTCAACACGATTACAACTCTATTTCTCGCTAAGAAAACTTTTTATTCTCCTTGTATTCCGTTATTTTATTCCGTTGTTTTGCGACAAAGTAACTTCTTAAAGTTAGAGAAACCGTTAGATGTTCCATGAAAAAAATCACCACTTAAAGAACTTGACAGAATATCATTGTCTTTATCCACATGAAAGTAGCTTGTGCCAAACAGGACATCTTTATTTAATAAAAATATGCACGAAAAAAGTTTAGGAATATTAAATACAACTTAGTCAACGGAAGGAATGTAGTGTTTGTATTTTATATAGAAATTTTTTAAAGTTTGTTCTAAATAAAAATAAAATAAGATATTCGTAAAGAGGAAATACCTATTTGTAATTCTTCTCCCCTTATTTCCTCTGCATTTAAACGATGCATATTATGGTCGCGTATAAAGACAGCTAATTTTTAGCAGGAAGGTATTACGCAAATTTACAAGACAACATAAAGGGACGAGTTAATTGGCTTCTAAAAGTCTTTGCAAAAGTTGAGTCTAATTATCCACAATTGATTACGTCAATGGACCTGATCTTTATGAGCACATTTGCCATAATGTTTTCCGTTTCGTGCTAATAGCATTCGTTATTATATAAATTAAAGTAAAGCATAATGTAATATATTAAAAATGCTATTTAATATTTAATTAAATATGATATTTTTATCATCTTATTAAAATTAATATTTTCAAAGTTAAATTTTTATATATAATGCGCACTTTTTTATTAAATAATATATTTGAAAAATAAAAAGGTTATGTGACAAATCTTTTGTCATGAAAAGATATATTCAAATTAATAAAAAGCCTAACAAATTCAGAACACTTATTTAATTTGTGCCTTTTATTGAAAAAATGTTACACATTCTGTTTCATTTATCTGTCTATATAATAGAATAGATTAATTCTAGTTTTTCTGTTATATATTATAATAGTTCAAATATGATGCAAAGGCGTTTAGCTATATACCAAAGACCTTCTTTTCTGTAGTTTTCTTGTTCCTAGTTTTTTTTCGTTTCTTGTTATATGTGGCGATATTAGGATATTACAATTGGTGTAACCAACTGTCTATATACTATACAAAGAGCACAAGGGGCAGTACCAATAAATCTTCCCCTAAGCTCGAAGTGCAGCTGCAATTACCGTGAAGCAACTAACCAGACGAGCAGCCAGTATTTCATGACTTTTGATTTTTTAAACAGCTTTTTAATGCCCAAAAGAAAATGTTCGGAGAAGAAATAAAGTTAGTTACTCTTATTCTCGACAATGCGGTGAGTAAACGTAATTTTAGCACAATATTTCTAATAATAATTAGAATAATTATTAATAATAAAGAATTTTAGCAATAGAAGACAAAACCACAGAGGAAACAAATTCTTATTTTTACATGTTTTAATTTCTATATGGACAAAACAAACTAAAGTAACCATGTGATGAATCTATATACATTGTATATACACGATGAATTCTTAAACCGACAACATCGACCTCAAGAAAGGTGAACATTATTGATTTTATGCCGTAAAAGCGAAAGAACATCCAGCTTATCAATATAACTAATGTACGGTTGGTATGTATTCTAGCTGTTGTTGTGGTTCAGGCGGCGTCCCTGTCAGAGGAATCGAAGCCCCCGCAGATACGAGGCCACCGCCACGGGTCCTCTGTCAATACGGCTAAGGGAGGCCTCGCCATCCAGAACACTCGGTGCGTCGGACACTCCTGAAGCCAATACTCCAGAGTTCCTCCTCCTCATTGCAATGAGGACATATAGGAGGCACTCCCGCATTCATGTGAGCTCGGTACGCTGTCAAAACACGGCAAAGCCCACTCCGGAGTTGCGCAATCATCGTCTCAGTGCGCCTGGGTAATCCCGCCGGTCGTGGCGTGACGGTGAACACGAGGCGAGTGCGCTCATTTGAAGACCTGGGGTCAACGAGTGCCCTCCTAATAAAGGACCTGGCCGCTCTAAAAGTCTCCGAGATAGGGTCTTGCGACCCATCATCATTCTGCAGCCTCCTGGGCCTCCCTTGCCGAAGCTTCGTTGCCATGAATACTGCAGTGACTAGGGATCCACTGGAAGACCACCATGCCATCTACCCGCATCAAAGACGATCTCACTGAACCCATATATGAATTACAGCAAGACGTATGTATGCTTGGTATGTTTGGTCGGAATGTGTGGTCGGTATGTATGGTCGGTATGTGTGGTCGGTATGTGTGGTCGGTATGTATGCTTGGTATGTATGCTTGGTATGTGTGGTCGGTATGTGTGGTCGGTATGTGTGCTTGGTATGTGTGGTCGGTATGTATGGTCGGTATGATCAATTAAGTTCAAATTTATATGAGAGAAAAATTAAGTATATATATATAGGGAGAAAATATACGAATAAATTGTAAAGCATGTTTTTATTTTAGTCACAGCAGATTAGGCGACATTAGCTTAAAAAAATTCCCCTTGTCTGTGCTGTTGGTTTCTTGTTCTTGCTGACCCCCACACCACCCTCCCCCACTGCCAAATATTCCAAAACCATTACCAAATCCCTATGGGAATGCAAATATTTTATATTATGTAATTATAGTTATATATATTATGCTATTAAGTTTTATTGTATATAATTAATTTATTAACTTATATAGTACAAATCTCTAATTATTATAGATTATATAGTCTTTTACATTTTTTTATTATAAGAAAGTATTGCGAAACCTCAAATCGTACACATGTATTACTTTTTACGCGCTTTTATATATTCGTATAAAATATATGTTCGAATAAACACAAAAATGAAGCTTTTGTCTTATTGCTATTGTTATTTTTGAACTATATAGATACCTTGACATCTTTTATGCAAATTTAAATTATTTATTACCTTTTTTTGTGATTAAATGTTTCTAATCCTTATTGTAAACATAAAATTATATAGCTTTTACAGTTTTATTATGCACATTAATTTAATTTTTGATTAAGTTTGCTTCATTTTTAATTCGAAATTGTGGACAGCAGATTTTACATTTATGATATATATATATATATATATATATATTGTATATATATATATATGCATGCGAACAAAATGCACTAATATTGGTTTATATATAATACCACCGTAAAAATCACAAGGATGAAAACGTTAATAATTCAATTGTTAAAAAATTAATGAATTCTTTGACGAATATTAAATCTCATTGTAAATTACAAAATACTCTTTTCCCGTAATATTATTTATGACACTTGTATAATTTTTGTCACTCATGATTGTTGTATTATTAGTCGAAATGCTAAGAGTGTAGTATCATTTGTTTTTTACAATGATTTCTTCCAATATGATTACCAAGATTTATATTTTTCTCAATATTTACTGAATCATTTTCAAAACTGATTATTTGGAGGTTAAAATGCCAAATATAATGGATATAAACATTGAAATATAGCGTATTCTATATTACATTATTAATATATACCGGCCGTAGATATCGAAATTATCTATGCAAAAAGACTTCCGGCAGCATACTGCATATTTATTTAAAAGCTTCCACATTATATAAGACAGTATATTATATTAAAAAGGAACTCAATTTGCAAAGAAATGCAAAGAAATGGTTGTTTTGTGACAATAATTACAGTATTAATTAACTACACGTGCAGCACAGAAATACAATCGCTGTGTTGAGGGAAAACTTTTCCTGGGTGGAACGAGGCCGGGAGCACCGCCCGTTGCGAACAAACGAAAACAGGTAACCTATATGGTCGTTCTCCCGCTGCGCAACCCAAGCTGAAGGCAGTTTGTAGGACGCCCCAAGCCTCCTTCTAACGAGCAGGAGTTGATGCCATTGTCGCTCTCCTATACTGTAGAATTCAGGCAACAGTACCACCTTATACTTCAGGAGGCAGTTGAGAGGCAACTTGTTTAAAGACAATCAAAGGAAATATACAACACAATTTATGTGACAATTTACTTTGCCACTGTTGTATATATAGTAAATATTATACAACACAGATATATATTTAAATAATAGCAGATTCATGTAAAGGATGACACTATAGCTATCACTTATGCAAAGGTAAAACACACTGATTATGGCTCTTTTTTATTCTGTAGACTTAATGCCGATTTTCATATTATACTGCTCAGCATGAATTGCGGAGTTCATCAATTAAAATTGTCCTTGAAGCGATTTAGGGTTCTCTTTTGGGTGTGGGTGCTATTATATTAAAAGTTTTGTATAATATATTTAAACGTTAATATTTCTTTTTGATTATAACATAAGCAATATTTTCATCAATCAAATTAATTGAACTATTTTTTTAACAAAAATGTATAATTTGTGTACTATATAAATTAGAACATATTTTAATTAAAGCGCACAACGTCGAAACAAAATACAATTTATGACGCAAATTGAAAAGTAATTTGAAAAAATTTCAATAAGGTATAAAATGAATGTCTCTAAATTTGTGATATTATATTTTTTGCGTGAGTTTTTAGCAATCCAAAGATTGGAGAATGCAAACAATACATAGAACAAACTCAGAAGACTTGCTAAACACTCGACAAAAAGACAGATGAGAAGTTCGCCAAATTGTTTTTTAAATATACTGAATTGTTTATTGGTTAAGATAAATTCAATTTTATTATAAAAAATATATCATTATTTAAGTATAACTTAACTTATACCAATGCATGCTAACATTAATATCGGACGTACCATACAGTTTAATATTTTAAATACATCATTTAAATAGATTTGTATAGACAAGGAACATTGTGTTTATTTCACTTTAAACAAATACAGTAACCGCATACAACGAAATGAGCCCTGGCCCTCAATAATTGTTGATATGTTTTGTGTGGAGTAAAGGAAGAAGTTGCCAACTGTGCCCAATATACTGCCTACAGACATGCTTGCTCCACACAACTGTGCTCAATGATAGCTGCAGCCATGCTTGCTCCACACAACTGTGCTCAATGATAGCTGCAGCCATGCTTGCTCCACACAACTGTGCCCAATGCTAGCTGCAGCCATGCTTGCTCCACACAACTGTGCCCAATGCTAGCTGCAGCCATGCTTGCTCCACACAACTGTGCCCAATGCTAGCTGCAGCCATGCTTGCTCCACACAACTGTGCCC
>JAUZND010016563.1:0-26994 GCA_034780555.1 Coelogynopora nodosa | reverse complement strand
TATTCTTCATCAACTATAAATATTATAAAAAATATTATATATATTAATAATAATTTGTGATTGACGAAGTAGAAATAATAATTTGTGATTGACGAAATAGAAATAGTAATTAAAGAATAATATAATTTCTGGAATAATTATTTATTTTAATTAACCTCATTTAAAAATTTTTTTTACTGCATCGATATCAGTAAACAGTTATATTAAGTTTACATTAAATTAACGTAATTAATTATTGACTTATTTTTATAAAATGTAGATTTCCTTATTTATCTAATTTATGCGTAAACAATTGTTGAGTAAAAATCACGGAAATCAAAATTATGCAAAAATATCTATTTTATGCAATGAAGGTTTCGTTCCAGACATATACATGTCATGTATGGTTGAGAGTCAAATTCTCAGCATTTAAACAAAATCGTTAGGCACCTAACGATTTTGTTTAAATGCCGAGATTCTCACAAATTATAAATTACGAGGAATAATTGCTCTTTTGATGGACATTCAAATTGGATTATATATTAATAATAAGTTTATGTTAATAAATATATGTTAATAAATATATATAACTTAATTTATGTTATAGAAAATAATTGCATAGTTATATTATTCCTGTTTTATTTATGTTAGTAATTAAAAGGTTTTTAGAAGAAATTGAATGATTATAGTTATGAAAAGTAATTAGTAACTAAATATTTTTTATTGATATATTTATTAATATAGTACGCTCTTGCTTTAACAGATTTCAAGGACCCTGAATAATAGTTTGTTATATATCCAAAGTATGTTATATCAATGCCAATGGTATAATTAAATAACAGACAAATTCCATTCTATAATGTAGCCATAGGTTGATATATAAAATATTTAAAGTATATTCTATTTATATACATATATATAGAGTAATAAAAAATAATTGTTTGTACTATATATTTACTAATTTTAAAAGTGGCCGGTCTTCTAACATTAGAGTTATTAATCCGGTTGACAGATTGCTAAATTTTCTCATGTCATGGTGTCATGCAATCTCATGCACTAGCAATCATATTTTCGAAATGATTTAAACAGGTAAAACTTACGTAAATATAGATAATAATAAATAATATTATTTATCACAATAAAAGAAAGATGTCATGAAGCAATCTATGAATAATGTAAACTTTTATAACATCAACATTTTCTAATTAAATATTGTTAAAATTAATTTACGCTGTATTTGTGAGCGTTCTATTTGCAAACTATATCGACATACTTAAACAAAAATTAACATTTTTAATTTTAATATACTTGTATGTCATATTTATTTTGTTTACATTCAT
This sequence comes from Coelogynopora nodosa, assembly GCA_034780555.1. Lineage (NCBI taxonomy): Eukaryota > Metazoa > Platyhelminthes > Proseriata > Coelogynoporidae > Coelogynopora > Coelogynopora nodosa. The sequence goes on along the minus strand of JAUZND010016563.1, from coordinate 25,675 downwards.
ATTAATTTATTAATGAATATTAACAATATATTTTATCACTTTTGAATACATAATATAATTATATTACTATTCATATATAATAAATGTCTACTTATGCATGTCCAAAGCAGCGTTAAAATTATCTAAAATAAAAATGATACATTTTAATGTTAAATCATTTAATGTTAAATATTTATTAATTACTTTAGTTTTATTTGTTAATTGATACTACTATAAAGATTATATTTCTTTCAGTTTCAGTTTCAGATAAACAAAAATTCGCTATAAATTGTTTTGTTTTTCTGTATCCGCGTCTTAGAGATTTTGGGACTGAAAGTCGCTTGAACGATTGAACAGAATAAATAATAGTGAGTATAAATTTTAATTATAATTGAAAAACAAAATATTTTTTACGTGCTAGTAATTTTTTCATTCTCATTTTTTATGTTGTATATTGATTGCTAAATTCGACAAAGTATTGTAACATTCAAATTACGAGTATTTAATTTTCATAATTTAGTTTTGTAATGAACACACACTTGCTTAACAAAAATCTTGTTATTTTATCACCTATCTACATAATTAAATGTATCAATAAGACATAGTGCCTAGTGGTTTGAGACAAGTCAAGGTTTAAAAATGGTTTAAAAGGCTAATTAACAAATATTGTAGAAAATAAAAGTCACAATATTGTTATTTTTTCTTCTTATAGTGCATGCAGTTTACATTATTTTTTTTAATGCAGAATATTCCTAAAAGTTTAAACAGTATCATATTTCAAAAACAAAATTATTTATATTAGAAATTTAAAAAAGGCTCGGATGAAATTTACAACATTATTATTTATTTCATCTTCAGTTCATTGATATTAATAAAATATTTTAGACACTTTTGCCAGAGGACTTTGTCTATTGACATTAATAACATTAACAATATCTTTCTCTGAAATTAAAACATTTTATAGTAATCTTATTTAAATTTACATTGAAAAAACTGTTGAAATGCAAAAAATTATATAATTGATTTTAAAATAATAAAAACCCCACCTATAGAATTAGGTTTCAATATATTATCATTATCATGAGTCATGACATTAACATATGAATACAATTTTATTTATATCTTTTTAATGTAATTTTTTTAGCTATTTATAAAATCATAATATTAATATTAATAACTATAAGGGGCCATGGCCCATGCACAAAGTTTTTATTCCCTATTTCAGCATTTTCAACCACCTTTTCCCCCCCTGTAGTGTATGCTTGAGTACCAAAGGGGGTCATTTTTTTGTGCTAGAGCCCCCCTCCAAAATAAAAAAGCAAAATAAGAAAAGTTTATATAAACAATCTATATAATTATATTGAATTTTAGAAAATGTTTTTTCATGATTTGTGTTCAATAACTAAAAGAGGGGTAGTTTAGATAAGAGGCCCCTTCAGGTTGGAAGGGGGGTCATTCACTCCTAATGACCCCTCAGGCAATGCACATGGAAAGTAATATGCTAAATAACAGACTATATTTTACTCAGACTTAAATCTGAAATAGATTATTAATTATGGTAAACCAAATAATCTAGCGTAATCTATGACCATGCATTAGATTATAGTAAACAAAATAATCCTGCCTAATCCATGATCATGCATTAGTATTATAAATATATAAGACTTCAAAATAATTAATAATTTTTTTACTAATATTTATTCTTATATATATAAAAAAATTATTATAATATTTTTATAGAATGCTTCAATATTTACTTGATCACTAATATTTTATACTATATTTTTATAAATTGATTTGTTGCAATAAACAAAAATATTTAATATTTATATTTTCTATTCTAATTACTATTTTCCTATTATTCATATCATTAATATGCTAAATATATGTAATTCAGCTATTTTAATATGGAGTAATTGTTTTGTGGCTATTTTTTAGATGCTTAAATATTAAACCTCCTTAATTAAATGTTTTGCACATAATAAGCACCTATTTGCATTAATAACATATTCAGTATTGATGCCCATATTAAAAATATAATAAATTATATATTTTTAAATATTTGTTTCTAATTTAAAAGTTGTTTTTGTTACAAATTGTAAATAACATATTGTTGTTTTATTGCATCAAAATGTATTTGTAAAAAATTTATGCAGCTGTTATTTTGACTAAGTGAAAAAAAATTAGGTATTCTATAAAACTATGATTCTAAACTGTTAACATATGTGCACATTTATATGAGTGACAATATTTTTTATAATTATCTTATACTGTAATGTTTACAAGAGTTTTCATATATATATATTTTGTTTGTGTTTGACTAAACATTGAACCATTTACACAAATTAAATGGCTAAATTATGAAAATTATGTTTTATTTCATATTAATAACTTTATAGTTATTGCAGAACAGAATGTGTACTCAGACAACAGGTTACAGGAGGCAGCATCCATAATATAATATTGTTGACCAATAGGTGTATAGGAACATAATATGTACACAGCCAATAGGTATATTGGGGCAGCATCCAAAATAGACCATCTATTTAATCAATAATTATGTGCAGGGGGTGGCATACAGAACAGAATATAAGCTCAGTCAATAGGTACACAGGGGGCAACATCTTTAATATAATATGGTCTTGGCCAATACATAAACAGGGGATGTCATCCAGAATAAAAAATTGATGAGCCCAATAGTTATGTATAAGCCCTTATACATAACTATTGGGCTCATAATTTTTTGTTACCCCTGGGTAACATACAGAATAAAATATGGACTTAAACTAATAAGTATACATTGACAGCATCCATGATGTATATAGACTCAGTCAATAGGTATACAAAGACTGTCATCCAAAACAGACTATCAAAAACTTCTATATGAAAGTTCCATGCTGTCTAGATCTGGCATTAATTCCACTCATCCTCATCAAGCCATGGTCTCATCTACCATCTCAATGACTGGCTCATGAAGTAAACTCATAGTTTATGCCTTTGTGTTCTCAGTTTTGGATTATTGCAATGTTTTGCTTGTTGGCTGTTCATCCTTGTTACTAAACCGGCTTCAAAGAGTTCAAAATTATTGTGCTCAGTTTGTTAAATGCTTACCAAAATCATCACACATTACATTGGTTATGAAAGACCTACATTGGTTACCTATTTCATTGTGGATTAAATTCAAAATCTGTTGCATGGTTCATAAAACAATTTTTGGAAATGCACCAACCTACCTGAAAAGGTTTATTAATCCAGCTGCATCTTCATCTATCCCTGTTAATTTGCATTCTAAGTCTGCAGTTCGACTTCATCAACCTATATCTAAGGTATTATCTGCACATAGATCCTTCTCTATTTCAGTACCAGTGGTTTGGAATCGTCTTCCACCAGACCTTAGATCTATTAATAATTTCACTACTTCCACTTTGATTGTACTTATACAGATTTTTTGTGGTTAAATATATTATTGTTATTATTATATATACCTTACAAGCATATGGAATCTGGTAAAGATGTATTTACACAATTCATGTTTTGCACAAAAAAAGATGTATTTACACAATTCATGTTTTGCTTTTCAAAGTGTGAAGTGGTCGTAAATGGAAACCATTTCATTTCAACACATTTGGTTGGAAATGAACCTCTTGTAAAAATTCATGAAACTCTAATTGCGATTTTACTTTCCTCAGCACAAGAGTATTTGTAAACTGTTCTTTGTGTTCACAAACAAATTAAAGTAACTATTTAGAAATTTTGCACACAGTCACCAAACTAAATATGGAGTTGAAATTATATGTGTACATTAACTAATATCCAAAATGAAATTATTCAAGTTAAATCAGATCTTATTTAAGAATATATCATGAAAATGTGTAAATTTATTTAGTAATGGAAGATGAAATAACTTTACACAACAGAGAGATTCTTGCAGACTGTGTATAGTTTTCAGTGTATTGCAATATGATTTCATACTGATAATGCATGTAATTCCTTTAACTTTTCATTAACTACTCATAGCAAAGATTTGATTGCTTAATTTTCTGTGTGTATTATTGGGACAGGTATATGTGATATAAACAATAAGTCAATCAGTTGTAATATGAAGTATATAATAATTTAGTTTATACACGGTTTACACACCCAGTAATAAATATTTTAGTAGACTTTATCTGTACTAGTCTACAATATCACAGGTCTTTCTATTTCTGAAGCATTCCAATCAACTCTAACCAAACACAGAATCAAAATAAACAATACAAGGACACTCACATAACACAACCTTTCTTTATTAAAAGTGAGGATTTTACATAATTTTTTGAAGAATAAGAACATGAGTGTTTAATTGTAGGTATATTAGTATCTTCGTATCACATTTTTCTGTTTGGTGTTTTTCAAATCAGATTTCCCTAGCATTAACATTTTGAATATATTCCTAATCTATTTTCGCAACATGGAGGCAGAGTGTCAAAATTGTACATTTTACACTATATATAACGCCAGAATATAAAGTGTCAATTAAATTATCTTCTGGCAATCATTTACATTTGAGGCACATATTTGTAATATGTACTATGAAGTATTTTTTTTTTAATGTTCATGTGTTTCATTAATTTTATTATTACATATTGTTAATCAATAATATTAGTTTATTTAAGCAAACATTATATGTGTATATATTTTTTGTATAATGAGCACTGTAATAATAATATATATTAATATAAAATTTTTAAAATTTTATTTCTGATTTATATATTTTTGACTTGTGTTACAAAACTTGTTTCTCCATCTTTTTATCTCAGATGATCCTCTCAAAGCTTGTTACTCGTTGTGCTGGTCTGCAACGACTGCAAGGCACAGGCAGCTTACTACGGTTGTCTGCAGCATACCAGCCTACCCTCCAAAACCACTACACTACTTCCCCCAATACCTCTGACGACCCTAAATTCTTTCAGATGGTTGAGGGATTCTTTAAGAAAGCTGCCGTTCTCATGGAAGACACCCTTATTAAGGAGATGAAAGGTCGGGAATCAATGGAAGAAAAAGCCAATCGAGTTCGTGGTATTTTACGCATTATTCAGCCATGTGACGATGTTCTTGAATTTAACTTTCCTATCAAACTTGATAATGGTGAATATGAAATCATTCAAGGATGGCGTGCTCAACACAGTCATCACATGACGCCCTGCAAAGGAGGTATAATAAATGTTAACTCAAATTTTATTTTGTAAATGGCTTAGTAGATATATTAATTATATTTTTATTTTAAACGAATGTTTTAGTTTAAATAATTTGGCTTTTTAATTGCCCTTTGTTTTTATAATATTTATAACAAATACTATAAGTAGCAACTTGATTTTCTTGTGTTTCATCTGTATGTAACTAAGTTCTCTAACTCAGAAGTAAAACTATATCGTCTTTTGATTTATTATCCTGGTTCACTGCCTCTCTGTCATTAATTCTCAAATTCAGGTATCCGTTACAGTCTCGATGTGAACAAGGACGAAGTGATGGCACTGTCCTCTCTCATGACTTACAAATGCGCAGTTGTGGACGTTCCCTTCGGGGGTGGCAAGGCCGGTCTCAAAATTGATCCCAAAAAATACACCACAACTGAATTGGAAAAAATTACACGTAGATTCACCATGGAGCTTGCCAAGAAGGGATTCATCGGTAATAATTATCTTGCATATTGTAATATTTTGATGAACTCTTTACAAAAATGTAATATTATTTAAATTTTCTAATAATATTGTTTATTACAAACATTAATTGATATGCAGGATGTGATCAAAAAAGTTTACAATTAATAATATTTCAAGTAAAAGAAATAATCATGATAAAGTTGTCGTTGGGGACCCAAATTATTTTGTATAAATCATTTTTTAGCAATTATTTAAAAATCTACCCTGAATAATAATGCTAAATATATGCAATACAATACGTTTTTCTAAAATCAACTTAATACAAGTCACGTGATTAATTCTTTAATTCATAAGTTTTTTCTTTATGAATTGAGTCAACCCATTTTCAAAGAAGATAATATTAATTCTAGCAAGTCATATAGTTAGACGTGCTATAGCTAATATAAAATCCACTGAGTTTACATTCAACGCATTCACTATTTTCATGTACATAAATTTGTCATATGATTTCTTTAGGTCCTGGTATTGATGTACCGGCTCCAGATATGGGTACAGGAGAACGCGAAATGAGTTGGATTGCAGATACTTATTCTAACACATTAGGTAGGTACAAATTTTACCTTTTTGGATATATTTATTTCATTTAATATTATATTCGCTTATTATCATAATTAGTAAAATTGTATTTTTCTGATAAATACAAGTTAACAATTTCACACTTCAACAGGTCACTATTCAAAGTTTTTAGTAATATTTAATTGTATCATTTGTTCACTTTGGTTTAGAATTACGTTTAACTACAGACCATATTTTATTGACACTGCGCCGAAGAAATTGTGCATTGAAAGGAGCTATATCTCTAAACCGACGACTGAACGTCGTTTAAAGCAAACATATTACAGTTGTGTTGGCGTTTATAATTTATTTTGAATGTTTGTTGATTAAATATAAAATTACAAGTTGTTTCAAGATATTGTTCTATGAATTTTTCTTAGTTTTATATTGAAATTTACTCGTATTTAGACGTAGCATATTTCATTCTTATTTTACACATTATTATATTATTTTACATAATGTTTGTACTATTCTAATATTATTATTTTATGATATGGTGGACTACAGTTTATTATCATAAACTTTGGAACAAAGAAAACTTGTTCTCAGCTAATTGATGGCCTCTTAGAAAATAAGGTTATCAGAATTTAATGTTAATAGCCTTTGTGGAGAGGTTTAAATCTATTTATTTTATAGGTTTCGAGTACTTATCGATTGCTGTTATGTTTCAAACTCTTAATATCGATTAGCTCCTCCACACTAATTTCGGTTTACTCACAATTTGGAAGTAGAGAGATAATGATTTCGTGTAGTACTGCATATGGAATTACATGGTTAGGTTAAAGGTTAAACTACACAAGAACTCTACTTCATAGAAAAGATACGATTGTTTAATTTTCTGTGTGTATTCTTGAGACAGGTATATGTGACGTAAACAATAAGTCAATCAGTTGTAATATGAAGTATATAAGAATACATTTTATACACGTTTACACATCCAGTAATAAATATTTTAGTAGACATTTATCTGAAATAGTTTAGAATATTACAGTCTACAATATTGCATGAATAAGTAATGTACAGACGCTGTTTTAATTGTGATATGTAAAGTAATATTTGTAGAATCGATAGACTACTAAATTTTAATTTAATTTCAAACTTTAATAAACTTATACATCTTAGTGAACATCTGTGAATATTCCATTTTTGAATTCGACCCATAGGGTGCACTACAAGGGGAGTATACCGGGTACGTGGCTCAAAGCCTCAACCCTCCCGCCTTGTCAACACGTCGCCTTTCACTTTTTGACATTACTTTTTAGCGTCTTTTATAACCTTTACGTATGCTTCAAAATCAAATGGTTTCCCCCTCCCCTCCTTTGAAAATGCATGGACCGCTCTTAATCTATATTTGATTGAAATAAATGGAAAGTCATTTGTTTTATTTTTACTAATATATAAGTTTTGAAAACTGATATTTTGTTTAAGGTTAAGTTTATATTTCAACAGGTCAACATATCATTCATGGATGCTTAAGAAATAACTGCATTGAGTACTTATTATTATTTATTTACAATGCATATAAAAGTACCTAATAAGCAGTATTAACTAACCTAACAATATGTTTAAAATTAATTGTTTATGACATTACCTAACCTCGAATTTTATCATAGGTCAATTCACTTGTTCTATTTAGAAATATTGCTCAAAAGTTTCTTTTTGAATTTGCCGCCGACATAAATCTGCATCTCAAACTACTTTGCAATTCGAACACTGAAAAGTCCAACTCTATTTTATATCAGTTCACGGGCTTATTAATCCTTATAATTTATTTTATATTAATTGTACCGTCTTGATAATGTTGTTGACACCTATGGTGAGCCAGTATACCTTTATGTAACACGCAGTTTATGTTCTTCACTTGACATTGCAGGTCATTATGACATCAATGCTAATGGGTGTGTCACTGGTAAGCCAATTTCACAAGGTGGTATTCACGGTCGTATATCGGCAACTGGTCGAGTAAGTTAACCCACGTTTTTCGTACTTATCGCGTTGTTCAACCAATCACTTCGAGTGCATGGTTGGGTGTTGTATCATTATATACTGTGTATTTTAATTATCATAGTTGATATTATGTTCTGAAAAATATGAATGTTGTTATGCTAATATATTATATTTAATATTTCATTAATAAAAAATCAGTCAAATTGATGAAATAAAAACACTATAAACATTTATTAGCCTTGAATAATCAAAAGTATATATATATTTTAAAGTATCATAACTAGAAATATTGCATTACAGTTTTAGTATATGTTAAAGGGTCAGATAGATTTTTCTATTTTATTAATTTATTATATATATTAATTGATTTTTATTTATCATACCTATCTAGCCTTTATCAAAATAGATTCCCATTTCTATGTTAAATGAATTTGATAAATTTGGTAAATGTTTATGAATTGGTTAAAACAAAAATCCTATGCGCAGTAATTTTTATGAACAAAATTTTTTGGTTTGCTTTATTTATAAAGACTGAGTGTTTAGTTTTGCGACAATTATTTATTTATTTATTTATTTGCGATAATTATATATTTTTTATTGATTTTTTAAATAGTATGTATTTCTATAATCTTTATGCTATAATTTTGATTTTATATATAAAGGAAATTTTTTATTTTAATTATTATTATTATATTTTAGGATATCATTATAGATTATCTATGTAGTCAAAATTAGGCAATAATAATAATATTATGAAGGATACTTTCACATACTGTAATACTGAACATTTTATTTTCCAAAGTTGGACATTTAAATTTGAAAAAACTGGGTTGACTCTTTAGGTTTGAATAATTACATTCCAATTATAGTTTTTATTGCTGCTGAAATAGAAAGAAGGAAAATTATTTTTTGGTAAATGTTCTGTTTTTATTAATTTCTTTTATATATAAAATAACTGACTAATCTATATGTTTCAGGGTGTCTTTCATGGTATCGATAATTTCATCAATGATCCACATTACACTTCAATGGTCGGATTGACTCCTGGATTCATGAATAAAACTTTTATTATTCAGGTATGAATTACTGTTTGTTACTTATGGGTAATTCTCCTTAAATAATGTTATAATTACCCTCGAAATATATAAACGGTTCTCTAAACCAAAAAACAATGTTTCATATTGAATGTATTTTTCAAATTTCGACTGTTTGTATTTTATCTAAATTAAATATTCTGATAAACAATGATAACTATACAAATATCTTCAATATTTAGATACTTCGATATTTTTTCATTTAAATTAAATATTAACACTTTAGTATCGTGAAAGAATATCAAGGATAAAATAATGTTCAACGGCATTCTTTATTTAGTAACAAAATACCCTTGTCTTTATTTAACTTATTTAGACAAATATAAATTACTCTAACCTTAACTTTAATTTTTCAACCTAAATATATTTTTTTAAATTAAAGGTTTACGTTGTCTGATTTTAAATAAATGTAATCCCGAAATATGTGATTTTGATGAATGTTTGGAGACTTTTTCCAGCTATATTTCTAAAATATTATAAAAAAAATTAAAGCATTTTGTTGGACACATATTTTTACATAACGACATGTGTTTACATGTGATCTCCTTGTGGTTTCTCTGTTATAAAAATGTTTAGTAAAACACAAGGTGAAACTACAATTGTTAAACGAAATTTTTTCGAACACATAAACATATCTAGTTAAATGAAAAATTGTGTATCAGACAGTGTATATTATACAAAGTTGAAATTATGGGTGCATATTATACCTAACTCGCCGGAGAATGGTTAAAAGTGTATTAATGATTAATTCCTTTTATGTTACTAATTGTATGATCTCGATAATTTCAGGGCTTCGGTAACGTAGGTCTGCACACGATGCGCTACTTGCACCGCGCCGGAGCTAAGTGTATCGGTGTAGCCGAATACAATGGATCCATTTACAACCCCAATGGTATTGATCCCAGGGAGCTTGAAGATTTTACTTTGGTGAGTGATCTATAATGTTGGACTGGTTAGCCTATTTATCACATTTAATTTTACTGACAATGACTGTAATGTATATTTATTTAAATTATAAATTGTGTCTCCTTTTATTCAACTGATGGGCTATTCTTTACATCCTTTACACTTAAATACAGCAAACCGGAACAATAAACGGTTTTCCCGGTGCCGAAGCTTACACCAAGGAGTCCCTTCTGTTCGAGAAGTGTGACATTCTGATCCCGGCAGCTAGTGAGAAACAGTTGACCGGTGCCAATGCTCACAAAGTACAGGCCAAAATCATTGGAGAGGGCGCTAATGGCCCAACAACACCCGCAGCCGACGAGGTTAGAAATCAATCCAGAATTTATTTTTTACATCGTTTAAAACTTTTTATTCGCATTATTCCGATACTACTGCCAATTATCAACAGTAGTATACTGATGTAATTTACATTATTATGTTTAATATTTAAACAAGTAGGCAATTATTAGGTTTATAATATTGTGTTACTACTTAATAGGATAATTTTTTAACGACTTCAAAAATGTTAGCTGGCTGATAATTATATTAAATATTTATTTTTACTACTATTTAATTAATTTGTGTACTTAAATTTATTGTAATTATTTATTATTATTATTATTATTATGGAATATCAATCACAATTTGAACTGTCTAACAAGCTTATTTTAATAGTCCCAGCTTTTTTTTATACCTATTTAAATATTTTTTAAGTGGAGCCTTTGTTCAACACGAAACATCATCATGTAAAAGAATATACTTAAAATGTGTTAGGTTTATCTTATTTATAGGTATTGATAATATTAGCTTATATATCTAATCGCTTTATTAATTCTTTTATTATTGTTTAATAACCATTTTTACTACCTCTAATCTACCTGAAAATACGTATGATTTATCCCGTACATATAATATAATGTTTAATTTATATTATAACACGTTTATTGCATAAACATATTAGATGATGGATGAATTTACAAATAAATAACATAGGTATATTTTACTATGGAACAGGGTATGATTAGAATTAATAGTTAAGATGCAGAACATTTACAATTAACATTAATAATTTATAATAAACAATGGGGAAGCATTTTATCACTTTTGTTAGCGGATAATATTGTCGACTACGAGAGAATACCTATATATAATATTGTTTTCATCTTGAGTATTGTTATGCAAATTCTCGATAGAAAATTAAAATATGCATGCATATGGCTATTCAAAATAACGATGTCACTTTACGTATTTCAAATAGAATTAGCTGAAAATAATGTGCAAACAATTGTATAATAACCATATAATTTTCAATAAAATGGCAAAAATATAGTGTATATTAGAAACATCAATGCTTGTTTCATTATTACATAAGATGGGTTAAACTATATAATATGGATATGGAGGATTCCTTACATTTATTTTGTTACGTGTTTTACATAATAAATTTTCCTGAAACCTTATTTTAGATAATTTTATTCAAAGGATATTTTGATCATCAAAGTACTGATATCTACTGATGTTTATATACTAACATGTTTAGCATCATTGTAATAATGATTTTACTTAAAATTAAATTATCAGACAATATAATTATACTATTCAAATTGCTTTTTTTGACGATTTGTTTGGGGTCTTAATAAGTACTACTTGCAATCCAGTCATACTATATTCCATCCGAACTATAATGTTCGTTTTTAAAAGGCTTAAACATGTATAATATAGCAATTGATAGACACAGTAGAAAATTACAAAAATAATTAAGACGGCTGAAAGCGTCCGTATAACTAGTGTAGTGGTAGAGTGCTCGCCGTCGGAGCATGGAATTTCGTTTTCGAATTCCACAAAAGACTAAACATTTTTTAAAACACCCTATATCCGCGTCAACCATCCTAAAAAGGATGGTTGATATTTTTAAAACACCTTTTTTGACTCAACCACCCTTTTTAGGGTACAACCATTAAAGGGTTGTTTTCTCAGGAACAACGCCAACCACTTTTTTTGCGTCTCAAACACACTTTTTTTAACAGAGTACTTGCTTACATGGCCAGTTCTGTTTTCATAATTGTATTATTGATGACTCGAAATGAGTTTCAAAGTGACAATTTTAGTCAATTTCTCACTTCCAAAATATCGAAAACAATGACGTTGTAACATTGCAGGGTTATAAAATCTAAAATATGATACATTTTGGATATGAAGAAAAAAGGATAAAATTTAGGGTTTCCTATAGAAATTCATAAAATTTAGTGCTTAAACATTTGATATGCACTTTTTTGTGATTTCTATACTTATGAACTAATTTTGAATCATATACCTATGACATGTATATATTATGTTAGTATATAAATTGGTATATATACATTTTGATAATTATTCTTCATATACATGGGTATTCCATTTTTATAAAAAAATATATATATATATTTTTAATATATTTATTGTTGCAATTTTCAGTCAATTATATGAAACACATGAAATGTTTTGAATTTGACAAATTTTAAATGTCTGGATTTTCCTTAAATGAAAGTACGTTGGGCTGTGTATGATAATTCATTGGCAGATGATACCCTGGAAGCACTCCGGACTGCTAAAGATTCCTGTTATCATTCCGATGGTTTCTGTATAACATCGAAATTACTACTTTTGTTCAGTCCGTTCAGTCTTATTGAAAATACATTGTTTAGAGGAGAAAAGGAGACTCGATGCGAACATTAAAAGATAACAGAAAGTGAACGAAGAGAATATTCTAAAAAGAAAGGCTATTGTTCTTGACATAGATTCCGAGATATCTTAGAAATATGGCTATTGAAGTTGCCGAGGAGCACATCCAAGAAGCCAACTCTTTTAATCTTTTAAAAATCTTTTAATCTGAAATTGATTATTTAGAATAGAAAATAACCAGTAAGCAAAAGAACTGTACTAAAAACTCTTTTTTTTTCTTGTACTGTTAAAACTGTTATCATGCATTTATCTGTTTCGTAGGAACTATTGTCACGTATTTTTAATATGATGGTGGATTCGTGGAACTGTTATAATGTATTTCTATTATGAATTTGGGTGTGTGGAACTGTTACATGCAATTTCTATTTACCTAATTGTTTTGTCGAACTGTTAATTACGGTCTATTTTAATATGCTTCAATGTATTGCTATGTATTTATGTTTAAAATTAAAGTATAATTTGTTTATATATAGGTATAAGATTGTTGTTTTCATTAATGATTATCTTAAAAAATCATAAAATTTGCCATAAAATAATCATAAATTCCTAAAATGTCATGGGTCTTCATTCCTTGCAGGCCTGACATTGTATGTGTTTACTAAGAACTTTCATTATTCTTAATCAATTAGATTGTGAATTGTGCGGTTTCATTAAAAGGTATGTTGATATATATATATAACAATATCATTCTATTTCGTTGCAATAATTGTGTGTAATTGATCCTTGACTAATCTTCTTATGTAATCAGCTGTCATAGTTTCTGAATAATAAAACCATTCCATGGCTAAATATTTAGCTTAGCGTTAATAATATTATATTCATGTTTCAATAAGCTTCAATAGTCACACTGTTTTCTGATAACCTAATAATGTAGTAACCTAACCAGTGAAGTTGAAGGGATTCTATAATCTTCACTATTTAAATGCCTTATGAAATTTTCTTAGTTCTAAAATATCAAAGAAAATTTTGATTTTCTGAAACTATTGAAGAAAATTTAGAGAATTATTTATTGAAATATAATAGTTTTTGTATTAAAAGTCTCAGTAAATGGCATTATAGCCATTTCTTCTAATGGGTGCTAATTTATATGACTTGTATATTTAAGTAAATAGACATTTTTATTATAATTTGCCAACTAATTATTGACTTCTTTTGGAGTTACTATACGTGAAACAATTTGAAATTAAGAAATTGGGCTCTTTTATAGAAGGTGATAATTCTATTTTCATTTTTTTATAATTAGTGAATTATTGTTTTTAGTAATCGAGGTCATTTATGAAAATGTGAAAGCCCTCATTTGCATTTAATGTTAACCTTTATTAATAATCCATTGAAACACATTAAAACTTCTACAGTATGTATAAGTTCCTTATTGACTCAGTCCCAATCTGCAACGTATCTTCTCCCTGTATGTTGACCCAACAGATATTCATCGATCGCAAGATCATGGTTGTGCCCGACCTTTACCTGAATGCCGGTGGTGTCACTGTGTCCTACTTCGAATGGCTCAAGAACCTCAACCACGTGAGCTACGGTCGTCTCACCTTCAAGTATGAGCGGGACTCCAACTACCTCCTTCTGGGTGCGTACCACTGTATAGTATTGTAGTTTACTTCCTTCCACCCTTCTTGGGACCTCTACACGACAAACTATGAATAAACTTGATGACGTTTTGGTAACTTCCAAAGCTTAACATAACATAATAGTATAAATTCGCTTCAGACCAGCGTTTTTGGTGTATAGACACATTTGTTACAACATTTTGATTCTTTCAAGCGAAAATTACAGTCTTTCGTAATATTTGTTGTGCATTGGATAATAGTCAAAATATCTGTTGTAACATCATAAATATCATAAGATAAAATAATAATAGGTTCTGAATTATAATAATGAATGCGACACAAATATTTATGTAATACTTTTTAATTATTTAAAAACTGGTTTAAAAATGTATAAGAGATATCTAATCATCTTTATAACTTTAAATTATAAATAAATTTCAAATTTGTAAAAACAAAAAACAATATTATTAAATTATATTTAGTAACTATAGACTTTATGCTGTGTAGTAAATGATAGCCGCGATGTCTCATTAATTATGCTTAATTAATCATGTTTTTGTTGAAATCACATCAGCAGTTAATTAAGAGTAGTACAAAATTTAACCTTAATAAACTTCTCGCTATGAATTTTCACTTTGCAATCTGCATCAGTTCTAGTTACGTTAATCAACACCAATGATAGTTTACACTGGCGGTCATTGCTATATAGTCACAAATCCGCCGCAAAAATCACCATAATCATACCATTATAGTTAGCGATACACAATACTGTCTGGCTAACTTTTAGTTGCTCATTTTGTACGAAGTTTATCTTGTGGAATATAATTTAGACTGGAACTGTTTAGATTTGTGACACATATACAATGAGTAGGTATCTCATTAATAATATTTCTTAGTATATTATATAAAAGAGTCTTTATTTGTTCTTGATATGACATTCCAACTCTTTATGCAACTAAGGGTAACGTGAAGCTCCCAGGTGTATGTCATAAATAATACAAAACAATACTAATTACTTCTCAAACAGTGACTGACCCCTCTCTAAAAAGTCAACAATGCACGTCACGAGATTATGTTCATTTTTAAATGTTTAATTTGTTTGTTGCTTTAATGGCCTCTATTAATATCGAATTTACAAATTGATAAAAGACAGAATATATGATTGACTTTCCTATATGAAGGAATTATTAAATATATTTATGTTTAAAGATAGTATGGTCACTGTCAGGCTTTTCAAGGTGTTATTAATTATTTAATTAGTTTAGTTTTAAATTAATTATATTTATTTGCTTGTTATGAAGGATTATGCATTATAAAAGTAAAAGTAGTCAATTCGAATTCTAGTAATGTTAGGTCTCCCTGATTATTTCGAAGAAATGAAACTGGTAGGTTAGTTAGCACTCATCAATGTAAAAATGTAAAGTTACAATTTTGTGTTTTGGTTGCTTTGTAGTTTAAGTTAACTATTTTAATAAAAATATGTAGAGACGTGATTACGTTTATTTTTAGGTTAACTGATTAGGCCAGACCGGAATATATATTTTTTAATAATATATTAATTATATAATTTTATTTAATGGGTGGTGGTTATCGGGGTTCCTACTTGCCTTAAAAAGGATTTAAGGAGGACAAGATTATTAAAATGCATTAAAGAAGGTTTTGGATTTTATTTTGTATCCATGTAAAAATGTAATGTTTTTCATTAAACCAAAAAATATATTAGTTTTGCTTTCTACGTTTGCAAATTCATTTCAATACTAAAATCTGATCTATGAAAGTTTATCATAATTATATTTGAAGAAGTACTTAGGTGTCTTTAAAAAAAATTCTTCAGAAGGTCTTAAAAGGCCATTTATTTCATAATGAACACAGCCTGAATTGTGGTTAGGCGTGCCAAGTGTCCCTGGTGGATTCTCTGTTACAGAGCCAGATTTGAGGATATTTTCGACCATCTCGGAAATCAAATAATATGTCCAGTATTTCCGACTAAAATTATTAAATTTATCTAACAACCCTGTATCTTTTAACAATTGAATCACATTTACTTACATTTGGGCAGCAGAAATGTAAAGTACAGGGTTCCCCGGGTCAGGGAATTGAAGAAGTCAAGGAATTTAGAAATTAAGCAAAAAGTCAGGGAATTGAGATATATTTCTGGAAAATTTCTTTGAAAGTCAGGTAGTATCATTTTCTTTAGAAGTACTTTATAATTTGAGTAAAAGTATATACTTCTTATATAGCCCATTTATTTAAAAAAAGTGAAACTTTCACTAATTACTAAATATAGATATATATATTAAAGATATTTTTCAAGATGAGGCTGAAAGAACTGGTCAATTTAGAAAACTATTGATCAATTCGAATGTATTTCGTACTAAAAAATATACAAAAATATAATTGAAATCTCTACATAAGTGCATCAAATTGAAGGAGGGGGGAACTGTGAGATGCATATGCAACGTTTTATGTGTAGATGCTTTTGTCTCTTTTAACATATTTTATGTTGATTTAACTGATGCCCCTTTACTTTTTGTAAAGCACTTCACTTTTTATACATTTGACTGGTATTTATGTTTATGTACCTATATCTATTTTATTTTTGTAAAGATCATTATTTTTTATAAATAATTTGTTATGTTACACGTACACCTATTTTTACTATACTACTATGCAATAAATGCAGTACACAAAACTTCAATTTAATATTCTAATCGATCTATTTTTCTCCGAATTGAATTATACCAAAAAGTCAGGGAAATTTATCTTGTAAAAACTGTGGGAACCCTGAACCTATTGTAGGTTTAATATAAATATAGCAGTAATATTTGTCTTATTTCGTGTTTTTAGACAGCGTTCGAAAATCCTTGGAGCGAAAGTTTGCTGGCAAAGAAGGCAGTATTCCTATTACTCCATCCGATGAATTCAAGCTGAGAATTGCTGTAAGTCACGAAAATAGTTTTATGACTTATACAGCTATATTATATTTAAATAGCCTCAAATGTATATACTTTTTACATCTAACATGTTTCAGGGTGCTTCAGAGAGAGACATTGTCCACTCTGGTCTAGAATATACAATGGAGCGATCAGCAAAGGTAACTTTTTGTTTTTTCATTTTTTTATTGGTAGACAACTATCAGTATAATGGATTGGAACCATCAGGCAAAATCAGATCTCACCAGATAGAAAGAAAAGAGATAAACCAGAAAAAATTGAATATAAATCAAAAGAAAGGGTAACTATATAACAAAGAAAACCGACAAAAAAGACACACAAAAGGCAAAGGAGAGGAATTAATAAAACTGGAAATATAGATATTCATTTGAAAGTATATGTGGTGCCTGAATGCTTTAATAATATTTGATAAAAAAAAATTAAAAAACGAGTTGGTTCAAAAATCTAAGTGCCTTGAAATATTCTGGTATTCAGTGTCGAGAGGTTGGCAGTCTGCGCAATTTTTCAATTATTATAATTTGGCTTATTATAAAACAGGAACACAATGAACAGAAATATGCAAAGAGCTTTTGATAAAGTATAAATATTGAATATAAATTTTAAAAAATTAAATATGTGTAAATATTAAATACCATTATATGATTATATCAAGAAAAATAACAATATCATCAAAAGAATGTGTTCGTCATAATTCTCCAATTGTATACATATAGTAAACATGCCATGTCTTTGTCCATTGTAATTATGTATACTATAATAACAATCTGCTGCCGGGTATACAGGGTGGATAAAGCGTATATCATATTATATGAATTGGTCGTTACAATATAACTGTACTATGAACAAGTATGAATGCACTATATTATGAACATGTTACGATAATAATCTTTTACTCCTTTGCTCTTTGCGCATGACATTGACAAAGAACATCAATATGTCCAATGTATAAGGAAGACACTTTAATTTCTGAATAGTTCTCAAGTTCATCCAAGCTTGCTACACTAAACACGTGAGGCCCCTTTATATGGCGCTACTTGAAACACGCTAGCGTGGTGCGCTGTATTACCACTATATTATGCTTAGTCAATATACATTCACTATACCTGCCTTATCGCACCCTTATGCTGTACACTGTTAAGTGTGGTTTCAAGATTTGTATACACACAACTCTCTCTGTCTCTCTCTTCCCTCCGATTTATAATTTTATGATTAAATAGTATCATTAACCTCATACATCCAAGTACCATCCATATATTTAATATGGATTGAAATTAACTGCATCTCCAGCCTCTTTATCGTGCTTAAGTATAAGTTGTATAATTTATAATGCATTAATTTATGACTGTATATTGATTAATTATTTGGACAAAGAGTAAACTTTTATATACACCTGTTTTAAAGTTGTAATGCCTTATATATTTCCCATTGTTTTAGACGTATTTGTATAATAACTAACGTAATAGTTAGTAGAATACTGCAGTTATCTATTTCTATACTGTTATATATAAAACTATTTCAAAAGTACCATTATATAAAATCATTACGTATATGTATGTAACTAAACATTAATTTGTAATTCAAATTAATTTATTAATACTATATAATTTAGTATTTGAAACATTAAATTCTAGAAAATATCTTAATGTACTTTCGCCTTTATTTTTCGGATAAGCATTATGCAGTATATTACTATATTAACAATGCAAGTCAATCATTTGGAAATGGCTGTTTATATACACGTATAGGCCTACATAGCTATATTAATTATATATATATATATATATATATATATATATTTGATTCTGGACGATATAAACAGCTGAACATTTTCAAATTGTACTTATAGATTATATGATCATTTTGTTTTTATTAATTTTTATTATAAACAAATATTTATAGTGTTACATTATTTATGTCTTGACAATTTATAATAATTACTGACTGACATTATCAATAATGTAATATTATTATCACACATATTATTACCTACTATCGTTTAGTAGGCAGTATTAATATATTACTGCCTGCTATAACTTGACTGTGTTTATATGGATAATCTATATTAATTTGATACTATTCAAATTACTTAAACTATATATTATAGTATACTCTTATAAAACGTGCAAATATTGAATATATATATATATATATATATATATATATATACGTCGTTGTCGAAATTCCACTTAACATTCCAAATAAAAATTATTCACATCCACATATATAATATATGTGAACGATTAAATGTAAGTATTTTAACTGAAACAGCTGGATGTTGTAAGTTGAATACTTTTTTCGAAGTAACAAACTGTATGTACCAAACTAAGTCGTAACAAAATTTAGGCATAATAGAGTATATATAGGTTTTCAATAACCTCGATGAAATCAAAACAATCAACTTAGGAATCAACTTTTAATAGTATAAAACAATATATTCTCAGTGTGTTTCAGAAGATTTATTAAGTTTCCTTATTCAAGAGTTAAACATAATAATATAGAAAAAAGTATTAGAAGAGTTAAATTTGTATAATTACTAATTTAAATAATTATAATAATGCAAATATAAACAATACCATAAATGTAATACATGAAAATGAATTTACAAATATATACTTTTATTGTAAATTTATTCCTTTGTATACTATATGTCTCGCTTTAATAATAAATGTCTCACTGGAAATGTATTCCTTTGTAAACAATTGTATATTTACACATTATTTATTGTACTTAAAAAAAGTTTTTTTACCTGGCATTTTAAACTTTTGTCAAGGGAAGGATTGTCTTTTGAAAAGCATTACATTTCAGAATAACGACCACTTAGGTTTTGATTTTCTTTAATTTCATAATTTTCCCAGTAATCACTATAACCATGATAAAACCAATGCATAAATTACATATAGACCATAACCAAGCAATTTTTTATTTTTCACAAAAAATATAGATTTAAAATAAATTCTTAATTTTTTGTTTATCGTATCAGTATATCGGGCTCAGTAATTGACAGAGTGGTTCACCCCCATAAGCCCCATATTTTTCTAGTAAGTGCGACTATGTATTTAATTAGACAATATATATAAGTCAATTACAAAGCAGTGACGGTTTACTTAAGTGAAACGATAATTTATATTGATTGTGTTATAGGTTTACGTGTCGTGTCGTATGCAGCATTACAATTAATATTTTCATTTTATGTTTCAGCCATCTAATAATGGTACAGATGGAGATAGCGATAAAAAGGCAGCGAAAGTTTTCTTAAATTTGTGTTGAAGAAAACTAGAAAGACGGAGAGACGGATATCTAGGTGGTGGTGAGTTGAAAAAATGATGCATAGATGACATTTAGCTTTTTCCAATCATACAAGATATAAGGCTTTTTGGGGGTTTCGCTCAAGCATTAATTTACCTTGGGGTGGATAGATTAATCGAAGCTGAAAATTTAATGGATGAAGCATTTGGCCAAGCTGTATTATATATATATTTATAGTTACACCCTGTTTCGGGTACTTATTTTCCACCGATATGCCTTTTTCTAAATCTTATTAATTTGTTTCAATATGATTTAATTCATTATTTTATAGACATAGTAACTTTTTCTGATGCTATTATATATAATTATAGTGTACAAAACTAATATACTAGTTTTTCTTATATTTTTTTTCTGCAAAAGAATATGACATATTTCTGATTATTTGTTAATAATTTTATTTTTATAATTAATATTTAATACATAATTTAAAAACTGTTGTCACCATTGTATTATCTGTCAAAAACACAGGAGATACAAACAGATAAAATAAAAAAAATTCACTCAGCTTAGGAATCGACAATATAACAGTTTAATCGATAGCTGAGTGAATTTTATAATTTCAATTTAATCATTTTATTTAATCTTTTAAATTGTACTGACTTGTATTTAAATAATTTGGCTTTCTTTTTATTTGCATATTAATTAATTAATCAATCATAGTAGGTACATAATTAACATATTTTTTACTATTTATATTACCGCAAGTTCAAAGTACTAAAAGTTAAACTATCTGGTGAGGGCCTACCTTATATAGTCTGTATTAATTACGTTTATTACTAAATATTATAAACGAATAATATAGCTTTGTGTTGTAATATGCACGTAATTTCTAACAATAAATAATAGGCCGTATGTTTCCGCTGATTGTGTATAATTTATATAACTTATACAATACATTATATATAAAATATTGTCAGAGTAATTTCTCTTAAATAATGGCCAATCGAGGATGTCTGCAATAGTATGCAAGACAGGTTTGATTATAATTTGCTTACTCACGCATGTTACAGATATGTCTTCATTATTGGTATTATAGACAGGAAAACCAAACCAACCCATGACCATAATTACGCTTTCTTTATACAAGTATGAGATAACGGCTAGAGATAGTGTCGTGTTACCGACAGCTGAGTGAATTTATTCGACCAATGTGGATAGCTATATATATAAAAGTAGATTTTGAAAACATTTATACATATTATAGTTACGCTATATAACACAGTATAACTGTAGGTATCATATATATATATATACATATATATATATACACGTAGTTAAACTTTTTGTCCGTACAGAGTATTATTGTCCGTATTAGAGAAATTTATCATAATTACTATTTTTCTAACTAGATTCTAACCAGCTGTTATATTGCAGGCCTGTAGCATTGTTTTAATAAGGGGTAGGTTAGTTTTAAGCATTAAGGTGACCTTTTAAAGAATGTACATTGTACAGAAAAACATATTACTCAATATAACATAGTAAGTACGTATGTAGTTGAATAAAGTCAGTTTAGTATTATAAATATGTTTATAGATAATATTATTTGTTACAATTCAATAAACTGTAAATATTACTCCATTTGTTTTATATAAATAGTAATTTTTGGTAAAAACATACGTATATATATAAACTTAACACTTTAAAAATCAAATATGCATTGGTGAGTTATTATAAATCCGAACAACTATATGTATTTTATTTGGAATAAATGTATGGGAATTATTAAGTGAACCCTGTTCCAAACGTCTTGGATGAGCCTTACATATATATTCACAACCTCTTCAATAAAGAAAAACTCTTTGTTGAGGGTTATGGAATTGTGTTTAGTTCAACAATGAAGAAACCAAATCGGGAAAGTATAAAATAGACATAAATTTCAATAAAGTAATAGAACATATTTGTAATGTGTATAGTTAGGCATGGATGTCAAACAGTATTATAGTATATAATAATGGTTATAGTATAGAATATATGGAAGAACAACATTTATATGTAAATGCTAGATATATAGAAACTGTAAGCAAATGTAATAAGGTAGTAATTACTGATCATATGTAGTAAGATAATGATCATGTAATAATACTAATAAACTGTAATGTAATATATATAATGTCACATAATGTTACATTCAAGATCTATGATGTTATCATATGTGAAGAAGGACTAATTATGAAGAAAGTCGTTCTTGAGACATGGAAGCACGCATGTAGGTATTCAGACGTTTGAGTGTGCATGCACTTCTCTCACACTCGCATTAAGTAACCAGGAGCATGCAAACATCTGGAGTAATACGAAGATATTTGGAAAAGTTGTGCATTACATTGCCAAATGGTTGCAGCAAGAGATAGCAGTCCCTGATTCAGGTATCATGTATTTTCACGTATTTTCCACCTTAGGTATTCGGTATTAATCAATTCTAGGGATATCAGATCATCTTGATATAAATCAACGATGCCATTCATTTTTTAGTCATGTGTATACAAATAATTCAGGGAACCAAACCAATAAAATTTGAAGCAATGAAGGACAATTTTGAAAATCGTTAGTTTACATTAAGAATAATGTGATCAAGAAAAGGTATTGTAATTTTACGTTTAAGATATTTAAGTATTATACTTTCAGAATGAATGTTACTTCTGTGGCTTTGAGATTTAGTTTGCCTTAACGTACTATTTGGAATTACTCCTACTTTGTCAGCTAATCGGACTGCATGATTGTAGATACCTTGAAATCCAGAGTCAATATTTTTTCGCTCATGAAGATTATACAACCTTGATTTCATAAAAAATTTCGTGTGCTTCCATTACATTCAAATTAGATTTCTGTTATAGCTTGGTAGTAATACCTTGCAAATGTGAAAGGTTTTGGTATACCACTAAAATTATTGTGATGAAGTCAAATCTTGTTATACTGTTTAGCAATTGTTAAGCTTCGCTCTTGCTTTTAGTGTCCCATTTGAAATCTTTGCCTTCCAATGGTTAATTTGTAACCATCATTCCAATGTTTTGACAACGAAAAGATATGCTTTTTAAAACCGCTGATAAGAATTGTGACGAACAGCTCATCGTGTCCTGTACATATCAAGAAGCACATTTTTCCTGTGCTATCTTCGACATTCACAATCTTTTCAGGAAATTGAGACCATTTTGGGTGTTTTGAAAGAAAAGGGATTTTTTTATGCGATCAATGACATTTCGTTATACCTCTGGCAGGCTGCATGCGCTGTGGCAATACCGTTTAATGAATGGCTACTACAATAAGGGTGAAAGCTCTTTAATTCATGCCTGTACACCAACATTTTGAAATGACATATATTGCTCGCCCCATAATAGTCTTGTCCCGAAAGTTCTCAATTTCTAGTCCCATTTCAGATAATAAAGTAATTATTTCATTAGCGATTACTTGTCCTATGTACCTTAAGGAGCTAATTAGTCCATTTACATCGTCATCGGCCAGCATTCATCTCAGATCGCAGGCTGGCATCACTCTCTACCAATCAATTGCCAAAATCAATACCGGTAATGGTGCCTTGTCTATAGCAGGTCCACGAGTGTGGAACAATCTAAAACATGACATTCAAAACACAAAAGATCTCTCTCTTCAAAAGGAAGCTAAAAACGTTTCTCTTTCCTTCTTAATTCGTAACCTTCATTCCTCTTTCCTCCTCCTATTTCCTCTTTCTAAGCACTTTATAATTACTTTATGTTATAGATCTTGTGCATAAATATATATTATTATTATTTCAAAAAAGATATTCATATTCGAAGACACAGCATTTTGATCAGTTTAATTCATAACTAATAACATATCCACATTTTTCTCGCCCAAGAGAATTTTTTTAGCTATGTAACTGTCATGAAAGTGAAATATAGTTTTAAAAATGTAAAAATGTTATTAAAAAATATTAAATTTTGTATAATTTTTTAAAATAGCAATTTGTATGTTTTGTTTTCGTTTCTGTTTCTGTTTCTTTTTTCGGCGTTTATTATCAGATCTTTATTATGTTATTATAGAAGTTTATGCAAAAAATGTGTGAACATCATCCGCATATGTTGCTTTTTTATGATATTAACTCCCATGACATCTTATGTGGGTGTTTTCACGTGTTTCACTGTTAACTCTCCTCCGGCGTATTTTATTTTTTTATAAACAGCTGGGTTAACTATAAAGCTGATCAGATCAGACATACTTCCTGTATGTATACTGCAAGGTATACAACAGTCTCCGTGTTTTGCGCATTTAAAAAGTATAAAGTAAGGCTAGGTGTCTCCACAGTGAACCATTGGTGTAGTTGATCTTATTTATGTGCA
Source organism: Coelogynopora nodosa (assembly GCA_034780555.1). Lineage (NCBI taxonomy): Eukaryota > Metazoa > Platyhelminthes > Proseriata > Coelogynoporidae > Coelogynopora > Coelogynopora nodosa. The sequence goes on along the minus strand of JAUZND010016563.1, from coordinate 600 downwards.
ATTAATTATTTATACTTCCATTTAGTATAATTATAATAATATGCATTAAGTATAATGCTAAACTACTTTTGTATGATTAAATGAACAGAAACGACGAGTTTAATGTGATTGACTTTTTTTTAGATTAATTTGTACAACGATTAATCTACGAGTGGATGAAATGATTAGTGAATAATTTTATACTTGTGATATCCACTGGTTATATTGATTTAATGAATGATCATATATATATAGTTAAAATTTCTCTTCTCATAAAAATCCAAAACAGATAAGTTATCATTTTGTATCCTATTGGATTCGCTATATACAGAAGTGTTTTTATTTTTAATTAGAATTTCTCTTCTACTAATAGATAATACACAGAAAATAGTTGTACAAATTTAATTGTATATTTTTAACTCTCCAATTGCTGGAATTTTAAAATTAGTATAACATTAAAATATTCATCAGATTTCAAATATCAATCAATACAATGTTATACGAAGAATGTTATACGGATTCGTATAACATCGGATTTTATCAATTATAATTCAACAATTACAACTATGTAAATTTTAACAAATAATGCAGATTTCATAGAGAAAAATTAATGGTAACATT